>JACM01041471.1:0-10998 GCA_000787095.1 Periophthalmodon schlosseri
GGGAGGGGAGGGGAGAGGAGAAGGGGGCAGAGAGGGAGAGAAGGAGGGGGAGAGAGTGAGGATAGAGGGAGGGAAGGGGGGCGTACGGGAAGAGTGAGGGGGCGAGAGAGAGAGAAAGAGAGATGGGGAGAGAAAGAGAGTTTGGAGGGAGGGAAGGGGAGCACAGAGAGAGAGGGCAGAAAGAGAGAAAGTGGAAGAGACAGAGAGGGACAGAGGGGGTGTGGGGTGCAAAGAGAGAGGAAGAGAGAAAGAGGGAGAGAGGGTGGGGCGGGAGAGAGACAGGGTGGGGAGGGGGAGAGTGCAGAGAGGACATTTCAACAGAGAGAGAGGGAGGTAGAGAGATGGTGGAGAGAGGGAGGGCAGAGGGGGAGGAGAGAGGGGAAAGAAATATACAGAAAGTGCGAGAGAGATAAAGAAAGAAAGAAAGAAAGAGGGAGGGAGGGAGAGGGGACAGCACAAACGTGGGGAAACAATGGCATTTACTTTGGTTGCAAATATATGGAAAGAGAGCAAAGAAGACGGCACAGAAAGTCGCCAAAAATTGTGCTAGTAAGAGTACACAGTTACTTCAAAATGATATTAGTGAAAGTAATAGTATTTGGTGGAAGTACTGAGCAACAATTGAAACACAAATTATTTTTTAGCTTCTGGTGTGATGAGACTTGCATAACATAACTCAAATTTGTATTTATCAAATTTATTTCAGTTAAGTTCACCGCACATTTCCATACGTTTTGAAATACCAACTGTCAAATATTAGTTTTTCTCCTTCTAAATTGGGTGAGTACTTGTACGCGAGCTGTTTTTGCGTGTAGAAAAGGCGTTTGGTAAGCGTTAGTACAGTAAAAGTTAGCATTTGCTTAGCTCAGAGCCCATGTCCTGCTCCCTCCCTCTCTCTCTCTCTCTGCTGGGGCTGCATTCCTCCGCTCAGCTCCTGGCAACAGCCGCTTCAACAGGTCCACTGCAGATCAACGGCTACACAAGTGGAGGGTACAGACAGAAGGAGGGAGGGGGGAGGATTGAGGAGGAGAGGAGGAGAGGGGCGGAGGAGTCCAGAAGAAACTGTGTTGAATGTTAGTATAATGTAACTGCGTTGAATGAAACTGTACCTGCCGGATGTCAGTGCTGAAGTTTTTCCTCATTCTCAGTATATGAACAGGCCGTGCCTCATGTGAAAGCTCCGAACCTCCAGAATGGTCAAAAAGATGGAGAGAAGAGAGGGAGAGGGAGAGAGGAGGGGTAGGATGGAGAGAGAGGAGGAGGAGGAGGCAGAGGTATAGGAGATGTGGGGATACAGGGGGTCAGTGAATGAGTTTGTGCGGAGGTGGGAAGCAGAGAGTCGGAGAGAAAAGGAGGAGAGAAGATGGAGAGACAGGAGGAAGAGATAGAGAGAAAAAAGGAGGAGGGAGGGTGGTGGGGTGTGTGGTTTGGTCAGGAGGTGTTGAAGTGAGACAAATGCTCTAAAGGAGAGAGGACAGGCAGAGGACAGGCAAGATTACAAGAGGTAGTACATAAAAAGAAATAAAGATGTACGATAGTGTTTGAAATATATTGTACCTAAAACAACAACATGATAAAAATGGGGCTTTAAACTAAAGAATCCTAAGGTGCTGCTAGTTTTACAATCTTAAAAACATGAAAAACAGAACAAGTCCAAAAGTTATTCCTCACTTACCTTTTGCATTCATTCTTTTATTCACTCAGTGAGTTTATAAGTGATCTTCAACTTTCAGAGGCCATACTGCTAACAACAACTAGCATGCAAACAGTGCACCAACCTTACTTCCTGGTTTGGGGACAATAAAAAAATGCTTTGTAATTAAATATATACTTTATTACATGAACAACTCAAGTACAGCCCCTTTAAAACATAAAAATATATTTCAATCTCTCCCTTCATTATTTCATCATTTGACAAATCTATCTGTCAGGGTTCAAGCATCAAAGTTAATCCTATTTGTTGCATTCATTCATTTGTCGGTCTGGAGAGGCTGACGGTTCTATTTCCCGCTCTGTCCAGTTAAATGGTAAATTCGGTCACATTTATATAGCACTTTTACCTTCTAGGCACTCAAAGCGCTTTACATCAAGGAACCGTGCGCAGATACTGTGGGCGAGGTGGGTGTGATAATGTCTTGCCCAAGGACACGATGGCAGTATTCATCTGTGGTGAGATTGCACCACCAACCTCTGAATCAGCGGATCTGCCCGCTTACGTTGAGAGAGGTATTCGAACCGGCAACCTTCAGAGCAGAGGACGAGTGCTCTACCGACCGAGCTACTGCCACTGCTGTTGTGTGGTTGAGCAAGACACATCACCAATCTCGCTCACCAGTGTTTGAACATGTTGCTATATAAAATCTGTATTATTATTTTTTGATAGAAAGGCCTATAGTAGTAAAATCTACACACGGAGTCAAGTCAACATCATTAAAACAATGTGAAAGTGAAGTTGTGCTTGATTTTGTGCTCCTCTTCTAAATTCACCATGTTTTATTCCTCCAATTCATTCCGCCCCCAAAATTTTCCCCTCACCAAAACAAAAACAAAAAAATAAGTAAATAATAAAAACCCCAAGTCAGAGGAGGAGAATCCATTTTGTAATATTCCCAGTTTGACTCCCTTAATCCGCAGCACCTTTGGTTTTTTGTTTTTTTTCTGCAGACGTATTTATACAATAACATTCACTGAGACTGAATCACTGGCCCTGTAATGCTATTTTGGAAACTGGAGTCCTACTTTCCACTCCAATCTCTTTTAGAAGTCAAGTGAATGTGCGAATTGAAAGAGTAAAAAGATAAAATGAAAAGTCTAAACCCTCCGTGGGGTGCCTGCTCGCTCCCTGCAGTGGGATGGGAGCAGTTCTCATAAATTATCATTCAGAATACAGGGCCGTGTGTTGGATTGCGCCTCTAAAACTTCACTAAGAAAAAATAAATTCTATCTCTCAACATCACTGGTTAGGCGATATTTTTTGTTTTAGTGATTGAGTTTAAAGTTTGTACCTGCGTCACACCGGAGCAAATGTTATTCACGACGCATGTGTGCGGCTTGTGAAAGGAAGTGTGGAGTAAGAAACAGGAAAAATTCAAGAGAACTTTGGAATCAGGGACTTGGTCAAGATACTGTATTATGCAATTCAGATCTTTATGGTGGTTTAGCCGAACGTTGGTAGAGTGTGTGGTGTATGTGTGCGCAGAGGTGGTGATGTGTGTGTGTTGTGTGTGTGTGTGTGTGTGTACAGAGGTGGTGATGTGTGTGTGTGTGTGTACAGAGGTGGTGATGTGTGTGTGTGTGTGTACAGAGGTGGTGATGTGTGTGTGTGTGTGTACAGAGGTGGTTATGTGTAGATTTGTGCATGCGTTTTATGTGTGTTTTATGTGTGTGTGTGTGTGTGTGTGTGCAGAGGTGGTGATGTGTGTGTGTATGTGTGTGTTGTGTGTGTGTGTGTACAGAGGTGGTTATGTGTAGATTTGTGCATGCGTTTTATGTGTGTTTTATGTGTGTGTGTGTGTGTGTGTGTGCAGAGGTGGTGATGTGTGTGTGTATGTGTGTGTTGTGTGTGTGTGTGTACAGAGGTGGTTATGTGTAGATTTGTGCATGCGTTTTATGTGTGTTTTATGTGTGTGTGTGTGTGTGTGTGTGCAGACGTCGTGATGCGTGGTGGTGTACATGTGTTTTATCTCTTTGTGTGCATTATGTGTGTGTTCAGAGGTTTGATGTGTGAGTGTGTGCATGTGTGTGTGTTACGTGTGTGTGCGTGTGTAGAGGTTGTGATGCGTGGAGGTGTGCATGTGTGTTATCTGTGTGTGTTTGTTATGTGTGTGTGTGCATGCAGAGGTTTGATGTGTGCATGTGTGTGTGTTATGTGTGTAGAGGGTGTGACATGTGAATGTGTACATCCATGTGTGTTATGTGTGTGAGTGTGTGTGTGTTATGTGTGTGAGTGTGTGTGTCTGTGTGTGTGTGCAGAGGTTGTGATGTTTGCATGTGTGTGTGTTATCTGTGTGTGTTATGTGTGTGTGTGCAGAGGTTGTGTTGCGTGGTAGTGTGCGTGTGTGTGTTATCTGTGTGTGTGTTGTGTGTGTGTGTCTGTGCAGAGATTGTGATGCACAGTAGTGTGCGTGTGTGTTATCTCTGTGTGTTATCTGTGTGTGTGTTATGTATGTGTTATGTGTGTGTTATGTGTGTGTGTGTGTGCAGAGGTTGTGATGTGTGGTGGTGTGCGTGTGTGTTATCTGTGAATGTGTTATGTGTGTGTGTGTTATGTGTGTTATGTGTGTGTGTGTGTGTGTCTGTTATGTATGTGTATTATGTGTGTGTGTGTGTGTTATGTGTGCGTGTTATGTGTGTGTGCAGAAGTTTTGATGCATGGTGATGTGCGTGGGTGTTATCTGTGTGTGTATTCTCTGTGAGTGTTATGTGTGTGTGTTATGTGTGTGATGTGTGTGTGTGTGTGTCTGTTATGTATGTGTATTATGTGTGTGTGTGTGTGTCTGTTATGTATGTGTATTATGTGTGTGTGTGTGTGTCTGTTATGTATGTGTATTATGTGTGTGTGTGTGTGTCTGTTATGTATGTGTATTATGTGTGTGTGTGTGTGTCTGTTATGTATGTGTATTATGTGTGTGTGTGTGTGTCTGTTATGTATGTGTATTATGTGTGTGTGTGTGTGTCTGTTATGTATGTGTATTATGTGTGTGTGTGTGTGTCTGTTATGTATGTGTATTATGTGTGTGTGTGTGTGTCTGTTATGTATGTGTATTATGTGTGTGTGTGTGTGTCTGTTATGTATGTGTATTATGTGTGTGTGTGTGTGTGATATGTGTGTGATGTGTGTGTGTGTGTGTTATGTGTGTGTGTTCTCTGTGAGTGTGTTATGTGTGTGCGTGTGCATAGGTTTTGATGCGTGCCTGCCCCATGTCCAGTGGAGTGGATCAGAGCAGCTCCTGCTGAGGCTTTGATCAGAGCCAGTGTGACACAGACTCTGACAGACACAGAAACTACGCCCAAAACGGAAGAAACCTGCACCACAAGCTCTAGTACTGCAATCAACACGTACCAGGTCAGACCCAATGGACTCACTCATGGACCAATAACCTCCCCAACGCAACTAATAATAACAAAATGTATAAAAACATTTAGTGTAAAGTTATGGAAAAAGTCTGCCATCTTTGTTGCTTTGTTGCTGGCAAAATGTCCAGAGCTAACCTGGCTAACACCAGATTGGAGCAGCTCTTACTAAAAGCGATTAGGAATTAATCTGGTCGAAACATCACAACAGTGGAACAATCAGAAATCAAACTTTT
The DNA here is from genome assembly GCA_000787095.1 of Periophthalmodon schlosseri. Classification (NCBI taxonomy): domain Eukaryota; kingdom Metazoa; phylum Chordata; class Actinopteri; order Gobiiformes; family Gobiidae; genus Periophthalmodon; species Periophthalmodon schlosseri. The sequence goes on from JACM01041471.1 coordinate 5,310, forward strand.
AATCCAGAAAATGTCCAGTGTCCATTGGCATCGCCATGTTAGTTTTAGTTTGTTTAAGATGCTTCTCCTTTGGCCTCCACCCAAACGACAGTGTTGCTCTGTGATTGATCTGAAGCACCGGTGACCCGAGCCTAATCGCACCGGCCAGAGCCTGGTCAGATTGATTCTCATGAGTTTGTGAACTCACAAATATTGTGAAAATTAATCTTGTTGGCCGGGTTAAAACTGCATTGGCAAAAACAATGGTAACACTTTTGTTTCTATTGAACACATATTAAAGGCAATGTACCTGATTTTTACTGTCTTAAAAATGTCAAAAACAGAACTAGTTCGGGCGGTACACAGCACAAGCGCCGCATCAAACAGCATGGGCCCATGGCAGCAAGCTCTACATGAACAGACTCAGACAGCACTACAACTACTACTGAAACTTGTACTTATCATTGAATCTTGAATACTACTTGAGAGTGGTGAACGAGCGGCATCAACAACGGGAGACTGGAAGTAAGAGCATGAGCATGACTGTTGCTCCATATTGACCATCCGTCCATCCCCCCTCCCGGGGTTGAACAGTCTCTCTGTGGACTGCTGCCCAGGCTTTGAGTTCCAAATGTGGACGATGATCTGCTCTGAGGCTGGAGCAGGTTCAGAGGGTCTGCTCAGAGAAGATTCTGTCTGTATAATCTACCATTTCTCTCTCATCCAAATGTCCTTATGAGTCTTTAGTCACAGGTGTTTGCTGGAATCTATTTTCAGCCCACAGACTGCTAATGCTGCATGCAGTGCCCAGTGAGTTTGAAATTCACAAATTCATTAAGAATTGCATTTAGAACGATTGATCTCTTATGAACGATTGATCATCTGAAACACAATCACTTTTGGTGACTGAAAACAAAACTTTACACTGCTGTTGGTTTCCATTCCAATTCCTTTCATTATTTCATTTTTTGATAAGCGCAAGTAAAGTTATGACAACTGTAATTCAACAATTTGCCTGGATGACTAATGCTGGTGTCTTGTTTACGTACAAAGTTTGAACTCTTCCGCAGCTCATGTCAAGCATTTGACGTGGCGTGTCTGGAGCGTTCACCCGTCCTGCGTCAAATGCCAGACTAGGAAAAACTTTGGAGAACATTTGACCAAATTTGCATGGTTTCAAGCATCTGCCCTCAGAGATAAAGCGTCCGAGAGCCATTTGACAAGATTTTGACTTTGTGGTCTGATTGTGTGTGACGATCTGCTTTTTTGTAGCAATGTTTACATGATTACTCAATGCTTTTACATACGCTCATAGACATTTTTTCCCCACCCACTCCTCATCCTGGTCAGCCTCTGTCATGTCATGCTGAGTGAGTGACATGAGGATTTAACCAATCACAGTGAAGTGTGAACTCTCAATAGCTTTTGATTATGGTTTATCTAAATAAAGTAATGTATACTGTACATGAACTGTGATCAAGGTGTGGCCTATGGAGCTCCACAGTAACGCAAACTTCCCATTCATTTTTCCCATAGCCTTTTCAAAAAATTCAAATATAAATTAAGAGTTAAAGCCAAATGATAACTAATTGTTATTATTAAGCTTAAACTTAAATTTGCTGAAATGTTTTAAAACCTTGGTGGTTTAAAATGTTCCAGACTAAGATTTTTAAATAAGCTCTAGGTGTTGTGGTGTTTAGTTACATAACAAGCTTTCAAAATGTAATTATTCATTTTGGAAAGCATATGGGAAGATTTAATGGGAAATACTTCCAGAATTATGAGGTGGCCGATCACTGCTGAGCTCCATATAGGCTCCATGTAAATTGCAATATAAATTTAGTTAGCCGTGTCATCCACCTCTAACCAGTTGTTTCTGTAACACGTATGGGGGATCCTTACATTGACCCGTATGGTGTTATTCCTCTCCCAGTGGGATTGTTTAAGTGTGCTGCCGTAGCTCACCTGAGTCTATCTCATTACTCTGGCCCTCTGAGCTCTGTCTGATGTCTTCACGCTAAGGTTTGAGAGGATCCTCCACACGGCACACGAGCACAGCAGGCTAAACCCCATCAATCAGAAACCACCACCTCACATGACTGGTTATGGAGAAATACAGGGAAATGTGTTTGAACCGACGAAGGGTTTATCCAAGGGACTTTTATGTGTCGTGATCACCTCTAAACAGGATTCTTTAATAGTTTTTTTGCGCAATACATCTTCTGACTTAAAGCTGAGGTACTGAGGTATATTGCAAAAGCAGCACTTTGTGAAAATATGGCACTGCAGTATTAGGCCTACATAAAGTATTTTAATTTCTTGTTTTAACACTGCTGACCTGTGATTAGGATTTTTCGTGCATTTTTGTGGCCAGCTGACAGTGTGCCGTTAAGATAAGGCTAAAGAAATAACTGCTAGCTATTAAGATGGCCTGAGGTGCTTTCAGTTGCTAATGCTTTGTTCATGTGGTCCTCGGATGCGTGTTTACATTCATGTGTTGTCTTGGAAAGTCTGTATTTTGATGTCACCAATAATAAACTGAGTCTGGTCCATGGATCTATAATAAGAACTAGACAAGACATTCCCCGTCTGTCTTGGGGCGAGATCGTCTAGTGGCCTCTGTCTTACTGCAGCTCCCGGGAGCTCGGGCCTAGCAAGAATTCACCCACAGAGCACAATGCATTTTTTAGGAACTCAAACTGCCCGTGTCCAGCTGACAGGGCATCCACAGCTTTCACAAATGTCAAACTTATAGGGATTCTTCTCTACTTTCACAACATGAACATTTAAAGTTTTTAAATCCTCAAAGTGCCTAAAAAGTTTGCTTTGCAAGATTTAGTCTAGCCTCACTCTGAGCACTGCTCCGGCAGCTATCGCTCTAATTCTGAAGTCACATGGTGGAGTCGCCCACCAAATGGCCCGTATTGAGGAAGTAATGCGGAAGAGAAAATTATTTTTGGGACCATGCACCAGTGAGCACAGGCCATTGAAAACAACGCCATTTTGGGTTCACCTTTCAGATTTTATTATACTTCCATGGTCTGGTCTTTAACAATATTTGCACCTCCAAATGAGCTGTGTCTCCATGCTCCAGGCAAGGCTATAGGTGCAGGGCAGGGCTATGCAATATGAACAACTGAAGTCAACCAAACATAACCAATGTTTTCTTTAATTTAAAATAAATAAATAAATAAATACTGATACTTTTTAATCATAAGGCCAATCTTAGCAATTCTCAAAAAGACTGGTGGTGCGGTGAGCCGTGGCTAAAGCAAAGTAAAGTAAACAAGGAACTATCGCAGCTGTTACTGCATTTATTTCACTTTATTTCACTTTATTAAACACAGTGTTTTAACATTTCTTTTTGTAATGCAATGGATCTGGCTAATGTTAGATTAGAAATATACTGTTTTCTTCACAAATAAGGTATTGCTTTGACTGGATTGTTCCACAGTATGGCATTAAATTAACTATCTCTACAGAGACAAGTTAGTTCTGTAGTGAGGTGACTTCACTTCCACTAATCTTGCATATATTTATGATCAATAAAAAGACACCTGCAATGAAATAAACAGTTAAATGCCACTGTAGAACATCCCATACAAAACAATGAAGGACCCCTCACCAGAAAAGTTACATAGTGCACCTTTAATTCCCCAAAATACTTAGCACCAACGATTCCCTTGTATCCGGAAGAGTTATTTCGCAGTATTTTAATCCTTCATCTCAAAGTCATATCAGTTGAAACCAGGAGTCTGCAACCAGTTCATTTATAGCCACCAGATGTTCCCCTAATCATTATCTCAGTCTCACACAATTAAACAACAGCACATTAAAAGCTCAATTAATGACTAAAGCCAGAATCCCAGCGGCGCGTAGCACTGTGGCAGGTGGCTAAGTGTGGCCCCCACCCAGAGAGGCACTTGTCCAGGTACAGAAGCCCAGAAACGAGCTGCGAGGCCTGGGTGCAATCAGCAGCACGGCCCCTCTCCAGCTCCGGTGGTAATGGCTCCAGAGATAGGACCCAGTGTTAATAGGAGTTTAATGGAGAGAGATGAGAGCCTGCAGAGATGGACAGAAAATGAATGTGAAAATGAAACGTGATTCGGGTTGTTATTTCGGAGTCCAGTTTATCACAATAATGATAAGGTGAGAATTGATCAAATGCAACACCACAATTTTCAAAGACAGGAGTTTGAATATAAATACATTTGTCTGCGGTTGGAACTGTATTTTGGAGCTTTTTGGCTGTAGAATCTTTCTGTGAGTTTGAGTGATTGGTGGCAGGGGCAGGTGTAGCTACTGAAGTACAGGTACAGCATCACCGACTCTGGGGAGTGAATAGTTGTCAAAAGTATCAAAATTCAGATACTAATCAATACTAAAACCAGTATCAAAACTAGATACTCATTTGAGCAGGTATTGATACTAAAAAAGTCACATTAACAGGACAGAAATGAACCACATAAACTAGAATACGCCCATGGACCACTAACCTACCTGGATGACTGAGGGATTTCAGTTGTAAGGCCACATTTTATTGTCTAAACAAAGAGTGTTTTATTATAATAGCGGTATCAGAATAATAGTGGTGTCAGAATCAGTATTGAGTATCAAGTATGAGTCTAGTATCAAAATCGGGTTTGAAATTTTTGTATCGTGACAACACTTACTTTTTGCTCAATATATTTCTGACTTCAAGATATTTCAAGATAACAATTTTTTTTTTGCTTTGCTTGGCATTCTCCATTCACTCTGCCATCTGTAGCCACATCCACCCTGGGGTTCACTGTCAAAGATCTGTCTGCAGTCTTCCAACCACCACCAATGATCTAGCCACACAACACATTAACACTTATTAATGGTGGGTGAAGTGTCTTGCTCAAGGGCACAACAACATTATCACTGGTTGGAGTTGTGATCAAACCAACTGCTCCCATAATTCTCACAGTGGCGTCTAGAATGTAAGCCTTTAACTCTGGCACGCAACGCAAAGCCGTCTCACTTTGACCCTAAGAGCTGCTTTTGCACTGGGGCAAGACAAATTTTAACTTAAAGGGCCCATATTGCGCTATTTTATGATCTGTTCTAATGTTGTTTCCTCATGACAAACATATCTGGAGTTGTATTTTGTTTCATTCACACATGTTCAACACGCAAATCCTGCATATTTAGGTTGTGTTCTACTGTCAAACAGAAAACACTCTGTTCCACCTTGTGACGTTTTAGGTTGTTTCTACTGTCAAACAGAAAACACTCTGTTCCACCTTGTGACGTCATGTGGTAACACAGGAAGCTCTCCACTGTGTTTTTAAACTCCATACAGCTTCACTAGAATCATTTGGATGATTTCAGCCCTGGAATTGCCAATTTCTTAAGGGTAAAAAAGTACCTGAAAACTACCACTACATAACATCACAAGGTGGAACAGAGAATTTTGACCTTTGGAGATGTAGACAGACTAATAATAAAGTATTACTCAAACATGTGTGAATGAAACAAAACACAACTTCAGTTTGTGGGGATGTTTTTGGGGAGGTAACAGTATTATAACCTGACTTAAAGCTCACAAGAGCCAATTTTGCATAATATAAGACCTTTAAACCGTGACAGAATTCAGGTAGAACCCATTAAAATTTCTAAATACAAATAGAATGTTCATTTTTGCAGTGTAGGGCATTACAATTTATTTTATTATTATTATTATTAT
>JACM01072094.1:0-12369 GCA_000787095.1 Periophthalmodon schlosseri
CTGGACTAAACCTGGACTAAACCTGAAGTAGACGAAGTTGAAACTAAACCAGAACTAAACCAGAATTAAATGGGATCAAGAAAACTTTAAGTCAGACCTATTCTTCAAACTGGACATTTCAGAGCTTTTGCTCCGGATTGGCTTTTTGGTTGCTATGATACTCACAGTCGGAATTCCAGTGTGAAACTCGGGTGCACATTCGCTAACTGCTCCGGCCTCGATGAGCTTCATCTGGAGCCGGACGCTGTGGTGACGTCACACTCACTCAGTCACTTCTTTACACAGACTGTGGTCAGGACTAAACCAAATATTCACCATTACTAGACTTTAAAATGAACTAGTTTTTACTTCATAAATTGTCTCAAGTTCCACGAGAGTCCAATTAATAACAAAACCGTTGAAGATTCTGGATATAACTGTGAGGCGAGTGCGTAGTGTTTATGTGCAGCTTATAGTACAGATGTTACTGTATAAGGAGATGTTGAGGTCAAAACAAGCCCACTGTGTGCTGTCTGTATCGAATTATGAAGTGTTTTATTGTCCAAGAATCAGGATGTGCGCGTTAGCATACTAGTTAATGTTAGCTTTACCATGATCGAAAAACTGTAACGCAACTGCAATAATTTTGCACGACTGAGAACTGATTCAGAAGTTCAGTTCATAAAAATCAGGTAGAGCATGAATTTGGCGACGAGTTTCATATTTGGAATTCAGACCACGAGTATCACAGCAACCAAAGAGCCAATCCGGAGCGAGGCTGTTGAAGGTAACGCCCCTTGCCGCCCACAACGCTGGTTAGCAACGCTGTCAATCAAACCTGTTGCTAACGCTAACGGGAGCGACCTCGAGGAAAGAAGGCGCCTGATTTGTCTGTTATTAATGTTCATATGTTGATTCACAGACACAATAGTGAAATAAAAAGCCCAGGATCATGTAGAGGGTTAATACGAACATTTAAGACCAACATGAGTCTGACAGCAGCAGGTACAGAGAGATGTCGATGGAGCCGGAAGCTTAAGGTCTAGTCATTATAAAGTGTTACTGATTCATTTATGAAAAACTGTCGAGAATGATTTTTAGCACTGATACAAAATGAATCTTACAATTTTTTGTTTTGCTCGTAACCTTTGTGTATTTCAAACTCCGACCTCGTCTCCCCGTCGCCCTCCCACATTAAAACGTGTTATTCGAAGCCCCATTTCACAACTCTCTGTCTCAGGTTTATCTCGGTTGTATATTACCTCTGCTGTTTTGTCTCTGTCTGAAAACACCGCGGACTGTTCTCGTATATCGTCACTGCAGACTCCCAGCTCGCTCCTAAATCGCTGGTAATAATGTCAAAGCATCTCCTCCCGTGAACATGAGGGAAATACTCCAAACAAAAGGAGGGGCGGAGAGAGAAAGAGTCCGAACGCAAACATAAACACGGCCGTGTCCTGATGCAGGCGTCAGCTGGGGGTTGCCAGACGGGAATTGGCCCCTCATTGGTCCTTCTGTTTTAATAGCTGTTTTTCTCGGCAGTTTAAATGGTATAAATTTAAATGGAATCGCAGTTTTGTGAAGGATATGAGGCGCCGGAGGGAACAGACAAAAACAGTCCAAGTTTGTGATGGGATAAGATAATTATTCCCAAAGGAAGTCGGGGGGTTTTAGCAGGTCCTTGTCCTGGTTTAGAGCTAATTCTGTCACTTTTCTGTTTATTATAATGTAACACGCAGTTTTTTCCAATTAGCCCAAACGACAGTAGCGGTTGGTAGAGTGTTGTTGTCCACCATAAACTGTATATATAAATGGACGTAGCTAACCTGTTAGCCGCCGCGTTCCAAATAGAAAGGGATCATGGCGCTCTTCCAGCTCCATGGACTCCAGTTCACTTCCTGTGTTAAACTCCGCCCCTCTCTCTGTACCTGCTGCTGTCAGACTCATGTTGGTCTTAAATGTTCGTATTAACCCTCTACATGATCCTGGGGTTTTTATTTCACTATTGTGTCTGTAAATCAACATATGAACATTAATAACAGACAAATCAGGCGCCTTCTTTCCTCGAGGTCGCTCCAGCTCGTGTTAGCAACAGGTTTGAGTGACGTTGTTGCTAAGCACTCGCTCTGTGCTAAACCAGTGGTGCAGGCGGGAAGGGGCGTTACCTTCAACAGCCTCGCTCCTGATTGGCTCTTTGGTTGCTATGATACTCGTGGCCGGAATTCCAAATATAGAACTCGGCTCCAGATCGTCCCCTGTAACCGCTCTGGCCTCGACGAGCTTCATTTGGAGCCGAACGCTGTGGTGACGTCACACTCACTCAGTCACTTCTTCACACACTCATCACCACAGAAAACAGCAGAGAGGAGCCGTGGTGATGAATCCAGGCTCAGACCTGTGACTCAGGGCAAAAGGTCAAAACATTTAAAACATTTTACAGTGTTTTTAATGAACCGTTATCTTTATATTGTTCTGACCAACAACAGTCACATTAATGATTCATTTGGTGTGATATTAAAATGCTTGTACTGTCATCATCACATTAAGATTTATAACCTTGAAGCAAACAGTGTTTTGTGTGTGTGTGTGTGTGTGTGAGCTTTGAGCTTGAAGGTGGAAAAGCGCTGTATAAAAATGTGACCGTTGACTGTTTGACTGTTTTTCCTCATGATTCATGTCATTGACCAATTTCATAACATCACCAGAGCAGGACTCAGTTACATTTACTCAAGTAACCTTTAAAAAAAGGTTTTCAGACATTATACTTTTCCTCCCATGTAAGTAATATACAGTACAGTGTAACAGTGCTCTTACTTGAATAAAAGTTGTGGCTCCTCTTCCCACTGTGACCAAATCTTCATATTTGAAGCTTCTGAAATGGTCTGAACGTTGTGTTTGTTGGAGTGTTCCTTCACATGTGGCCTCATGTATTTGATCTGTGTTTTCAAAATGTCAGATTTCGTGCATTATTTCATCTTTTATCCTTTCAGTCGCTTTAACTTCAAATTATAAACCCAATTTTTACATCCAGACACGAATTCTTTCAAAACATATTAATTTCACTCTAACTTGAGTCACTTCTTGGACCAGCGCTGGGCACATACACATGCAGCTGATGTAGTTCTGGTTTAGACTCGTTAGACTTTTTATTTATTTTGTCGTTTTATATTTGGACATTCCATTTGGCTCATTAAAATGTTCTCAGAGGTAGTTTCATTTTGGTCAGAACAGTTTACCCATGTCCACATAGCTTCCCCGTCCTCCTCCTCGGTCTCTGGGGTCACAGCTCTGCCCCCTCCTCACACACACACACACACACACACACACACACACACACACACACACACTCCTCCTCCTCTCTGGTCATCACTCACTACATCACATTTGGCTAAAGGGAAACAGGGGAACAGAACCAGGGGAAGGAAAGTGTGTGCTGAGCCAGGACTTTACATGCACAGATACATGTACATGAAGTATACGGAGAGCGAAGTAAAAGTACTGTGTCTGCAGTTTCTTAAAGACGGGGGTATTATGCAAAATCGACTCCCATGTTATAACGTTATTCCCTCATCAAAAACAGGCCTGAAGTGGATTTAAATGCCGTCCATGCATGTTTAGGTAATCTAGCGATCTCTTCCGGGCCCTATTTGAATTCTTTTTACGGTTAGTGTTAAAATTTGTCCAAAGCTCCGCCCACGATCCTACATCACCCACGCTCCCACACGACAGTTCTTCCTAAATATATAAAAACATGATACAAAACGGTTCGCTACGACTTCACAAACCTGATGTGATGTGCAGTAGTTTCATTAGCATCATCATTTTAGCATCAAAAATGAAACTGAAACTTGTTCATATGTGAACTAAACCAGGACTAAACCAGGACTAAACCAGGACTAAACCAGGGCTAAACCAGGACTAAACCAGGACTAAACCAGGACTAAACCAGCACTAACCCAGGACTAAACCAGGACGTAACCAGGACTGAACCAGGACTGAACCAGGACTAAACCAGGACTAAACCAGGAGTGCAGGTGAGGGTAAGACTGTTCCCTGAGATACTCCTCCACTTGAGGCAGTGGAAATTTTTAACCATCAAACCCCAGAAACAAACTTTACAACACAAAAGGCTCAATAAGAAGCAGCTCTAAATATTAAATCAGCATTACCCAACTTTCAGAATTCATTATCGAGGATATATTTGAGTATTTTGTGTAACTTATGTGAACGCGCCTCCTCTCTCTCTCCTTCCCCGTGTGTTTGCTGACGCCGTAGAATCACGTTTTGCCTTTGGTTTCCTTGTCCCTTTGACAGATGAGCGCGGGAGGGAGGGACAGCAGCATCTGTGCAGGTTTAACTCACACGGCACAAAAACACCACCTCCCCGCTCCTCACGGTGAAGTATCTGCGTGCTCCTCCTCATTTCGAACTCAAGGGGGAGCTCCGCGTCGGAGGTGCTGTGTCTTTATGTTTAAACCTGCCGTAGTTTTATCCAAAGAAACGACGCGCAGATGTGTTGTGTGAAACGGAGATGGGTTTGCGTCGTCTTGGCCGTAACCTCTGGGATATTGTAAAGTTCCGCGGTTGCCGCGAGTTACGAGAAACATTGTCAAACTGCGTCGTCTTATATTACGCACCGCTCAGGCCTTGTGAGCAGGTTTGGGGTGGGCGGTTGTTTTATAACTTTAAATTGTGTGTATGCATCGAAGGAAAGTTATAATTTACACTTTCTTACATTATATTCAGGCTAAAGAAATAGAAGCTGTTAATAATCTACTGAAATCAGTCGGTTTCAAACTTTGAAGTGAAAGTCAAAGGAAGTTTGAGCTTTGAAATTAGCTTGAGGTTGGTTAAGGTGAATAGACTTTAAAAACACAGAGGACCCATAAATAATTGTACATGTATTTCATTTCATGTATCTTTATTTCTACTGGGAGAACCCGACGAGAGCTCCAGAGTCTCTTGTTCATGAGTGCCCTGAAATACAGAACAATAAAAACAAAAACAAACAAACCAAACACCTCCACAGGTTCATTTAAAACATTAAAAACAGGAGCAGGTTGATTATAAATGTTTATCTCCACATTATTAAAGTTCTGCAGCGGCTCTGTCCAGTTTTTCATGTCCTTCAAATGGTCCGTTATTGAGAAGCAAAATATCCAAAACCTTTTTCCCCCATTTCAGTTCTAGAGCGGCCGGTTTTTAGACGTAGACAATCATGAGATCTTGGTTCTCCTCCACCTCTTCTCCACCTCTCCCCTCTTCCCCCCGTGTTTGTTATATACATTTAAATAAAATAAATAAAAACTGACGAGTACATAGCTGAAAAAGTAGATGTTTTGGCTCATTGTAAACAGCTCCAGTGGCGTTAACATGAAGTATTGCATTAGCATGAACTGCATTAGTATTAATTTGAGAGAAGACTGAGCTCAGACAAGAATCCCTTCGGTTTCAGAAGATAAAAGGATGTTTTGTTCTTAAGAGGGTTCACACTAAATAATGCTGGGGTAAAAATAACCCTGGTCTGAATTTGACCCAGAGCGCTGGGTAGACCAGGCGAAAGGCGGTAAAGTATCTATCATCATGTGCCATTTGACCCAACCTGTTGACCCAGTGTTTGGGTTAAGCAAAATATAACCCAAAAAGTGACCCAACAGCCCAACCCAGCCTTTTTAGTGTGTATTTTATAATAGTGCCAACTTAAATTGTGATTTCATTTTGATTGTGCTCTAAACTGTGGAATACAAACTTCTGTCCATGTGTAACTGAACCCTCACACGTCGCTGACCGCTGTGTCTCAGGCTGCTCCTGACCCTCTCACTGTGACACTGACGACTTTAAAGAAAACCTCCGTGATTCCCTCAGGTCTGTTTGCCCTCCAGTCCCTCCACACGCCCTCCAGTCCCTCCACACACCCTCCAGTCCCTCCACACACCCTCCAGTCCCTCCATACGCCCTCCACTCTCTCCATACACCCTCTACTCTGTCCATACGCCCTCCACACGCCCTCCACTCTCTCCATACACCCTCCACTCTCTCCACACGCCCTCCAGTCTCTCCATACATCCTCCACTCCTCCACATGCCCTCCAGTCCCTCCACACACCCTCCAGTCCCTCCACACGCCCTCCACTCTCTCCATACACCCTCTACTCTGTCCATACGCCCTCCACACGCCCTCCACTCTCTCCATACACCCTCTACTCTGTCCATACGCCCTCCACACGCCCTCCACTCTCTCCATACACCCTCCACTCTCTCCACACGCCCTCCAGTCTCTCCATACATCCTCCACTCCTCCACATGCCCTCCAGTCCCTCCACACACCCTCCAGTCCCTCCACACGCCCTCCACTCTCTCCATACACCCTCTACTCTGTCCATACGCCCTCCACACGCCCTCCACTCTCTCCATACACCCTCCACTCTCTCCACACGCCCTCCAGTCTCTCCACACGCCCTCCACTCTCTCCATACGCCCTCCACTCTCTCCATACATCCTCCACTCCTCCACATGCCCTCCAGTCCCTCCACACACCCTCCAGTCCCTCCACACGCCCTCCAGTCCCTCCATACGCCCTCCACTCTCTCCATACGCCCTCCACTCTCTCCACACTCTGACCAAACCACACCCTGATCAAAACACACCCTGACCAAAACACACTCTGACCCAAACCACACTCTGACCAAAACACACCCTGACCAAAACACACTCTGACCAAAACACACTCTGACCCAAACACACTCTGACCAAAACACCCTCTTACTGGCCTCTGAGCTTCATTTGACTGGAGCCGAATGCTATCGGTGACGTCACACACACTCAGTCCACTTCTTTATTCAGTCTGTGGTCAAGTTACAGGTCAGATCTGAGGAGAGGCGACACCGCTCTCTGCTAGAATGTATGTAGCCTCTCCTGTCTGAAAAGTTCCATAGCTCATCTTTAAGAATTGTGAAACGCAGCGTGAACGGTGCCCAGAGCCGGTTTCTGAGCGTGACAAAACAAATGCAACTGCTAAACTTTCTTCCACTTTTTACGTCCACACAAATCTTGAAAAACTCTTTACTCTTTGTACCTGTCGGGCTGGTGACACGGTCGAATCCTTCACACCTGTTTGGACCATCTGCGCTCCCCGAAATCCAACCTGATGTTTACACAGAGCCTCGTAAAACAAAGCACTAACGTCCCCCGTCCCAAACAAAAGAGAGGGTCCCGACTGGGATCGGAGGAGCCGGGATGATCCATGGGACGACGGGGGATTATGGGATATTCAGTCACTGGGTTATGGAAGTTTGTGTAGACGGATGCTGAGATGGTTTGCTGTGTGTTCAGTGATTTGGCAGTGAAATATGGGGAGATTTTGGATAAATTGGTCACAGCTGTTTGATCAGCGATGGCTCCACAAATATTTCTTTAGTAATGACACATGTACAGTATCTTTCATTTTCCGTTTTGCATAAATCCTTTTGTATTCTAAAGCTAATATTTTATACATTTTCATTTTAAAGTTGCACTGTGTAACTTTTCTGTCACCTGCTCTTCTTGATGCAGTTTGTGGAGACAAGCAGGTGTCATGACCGAGCCAAGTTACACGTCAGATCAGTGGAGTGGCGAGCCTACTCACAAGACAAACGTGTGTTTTTATTTAGCCATAAAAATCACCTGTTTTTGAATCAAGGTAAAACAACATAGTCTGTTTAAAGAAGTGACTGAGCGAGTGTGACGTCACCACAGCGTTTGGCTCCAAATGAAGCTCATTGAGGCCAGAGCAGATATAGGGGACAATTTTGGAGCCGAGTTCCATATTTGGAATTCCGATCCTGAGTATCATAGGAACCAAAGAGCCAATCAGGAGCGAGGTTGTTGAAGGTAATGCCCTTTCCCACCTGCACCGCTGGTTTAGCAGGGAGCGGGCACTTAGCAACTGTCAATCAAACCTGTTGCTAACGCTAGCGGGAGCGACCTCGGGGAAAGAAGGCGCCTGATTTGTCTGTTATTAATGTTCATATGTTGATTTACAGACACAATAGTGAAATAAAAACCCCAGGATCATGTAGAGGGTTAATACGAACATTTAAGACCAACATGAGTCTGACAGCAGCAGGTACAGAGAGAGGGGCGGAGTTTAACACAGGAAGTGAACTGGAGCCGGAGTCGATGGAGCCGGAAGTGCCCAAGATCACTTCCTGTTTGGAACACGGCGGCTAACAGGTGTTAGCTATGTACATTTATATAAACAGTCTATGCAAAGCAATAACATTCCATGGAAACAAGCAAGTTATCATCCACTAGAAAAGTCCCATATTGTGTCTTTAACTTTTTTCCAACCCTGTTCTTTTAAGGTAAGTATTTTGTCGTTATCCGAGTCATTTGTCGTTATCAGTTACTTATGAATATTACTGAGAAAGTTTGAATACGTTTATTTTGACTAATTTTGTGGATTTGGGATTATTTCATGTAAAAAGTACTTTAAAATAATTGCAGAGTAAACAAAAATTTTGAGGCGCATGTAGAGGACATTTATACCAGACACGATTCACCAAAAGTCATGTCTCTTCACTAAATCAGACTTTCTTTCTGCTATAACGTCACTGTAAAAAATCCCATTGTGTTCTTTTCATTCTTTTCTTTTCTTTTCCTTCACAAACCCACATTACTGCTCTACACACATTATTAGCCAGACAGTGCTAGCAAACACGGAGCAGGGGAGTTTGTATTCACATTTAGCGAGCTCCCATAGGACACACAGAGAAAGCGCTGGTGAAAATGTAAACGATTGTTCCAGCTTAATTAATAGCAAAGCTCAGACGTACGCGTACCACCGTTTGAGAAGAAAGATGGACTTCCCACTGTTTGGAAGGTCCCCAGTTGCTCATTAGCGGCGATGTGGCTGTGAATATAGACGCTACAGCACTGGTCTTATAGTTTCTTTGTAGCATTTTGAGTTAGCGGCAACGCTAGGAGCAATTCTTGGTATTTGCATGTTACGTCCTCAAACTGACTTTCGCTTCAAACCTCAAACTCAAACTTAACCTTCGTAAAGGGACATAAATATAACACAGACTATAGGATGCAGTTAGCTTGGTTTAGGTTCAGGTCATAGTAAAGTGAATTGGAGCCAGAGTCGAAGGAGCCGGAAGCGCGCCCATGATCACTTCCTGTTTGGAACACGGCGGCTAACACGTTAGCTACGTCCATTCATATTTACAGTCTATGTTTAAATCACATTTTCGCTCAGTCTGAAGTTACCACCATAACTTGCTCTTGGGGATAAATCAAGTTTTTGAATCTGAATCAGTTTGGACTCTGCACACCTGACTGGGCGACAGGTCGGAGGAGAGGCACTCGACTGAGAGGTTAAGAAGACTCCCTCACGCTGTCTCACTCTTCACTTTTATTAACACAACGATTCGGTCCCTCTGACCTTCCTCCGGTCTGAGGACAGCCCCTTCCGCTCCTCTTATGTAAGTTAAGAGACCGCCCCCTTACGAGTAATCAACCTCTGAGTTATGAGGGAGGTTCATGTCAACGCTTGTCATGTCACTTACTTTGCTAAAAAATGTCAGAATTCATGGAATACAATTATTACCTTTTTAGTGTGTTAATAATCTTCATGTTTTTCTAGTTATTGTCCATGTGTTTTAACTCACAAAAGACTGGTGTGAAGTGAATTATGCGCAAATTTGCAGTTACATTGGGGTCTGATTGTGAATGTGTATTTTTTCACTGTGAATTGTAATTGGTTGATTACTCGTAAGGGGGCGGTCCCTTAACTTATATAAGGGGAGTGGAAGGGGCTGGCCGCCGACCCTCCCACAGACTGCGGGACCTTCCTCAGGTCTGAGGACCGAAACGTTGTATTCATAAAAGTGAACCAAGAGTGAGACAGTGTCCAGGAGTCTTCTTAACCTTTCAATCTGAATCAATTTAAAATCATTCATTAAAACAAACATGGCCGCTCTGCATGTATTTGGTTGTCATTGTCCCCACATTGTCCCCACATTGTCCCCACATTGTCCACACTGGTCCACACTGGTCCACACTGGTCCACACTGGTCCACACTGGTCCACACTGGTCCACACTGGTCCAGAGGGAGACTCAGTGCAGCACTTACGCCTCAGGGAGCGAGCGCACAGCAGAGGCAGAAGAAGACGCTGCCCTCCAGTGAGCCACAGCTACAAACGCGACAGGGGCCTCCGCGGCTCCGGCAGTCGGCATAATTAGTTTGAGATAACAGTGTGGTACCAGCTCGCACCGCTGCAAAGAACCAGGATGTAATCACCGGGAGCAGAGGGAAAAGTGAGGGAGGTTTTCCTAGAGACGATGAAGGGCTGATGAAGAGCCAGTGGTAAAGGTGGAGGTGGCTGTAATCAGGCTTAAAGGGCCCATATTACGCTATTCTCTGATCTCCAAGAGTCATTTTGGCGGAGTATAGGACCTTTAAAGTGCGTAGGACAGGTTAGCGGTAGTGTGCGGTCAGGGCGGGGCGAGCAGTCCCATAAAATCTAAAATTATCGCGTGTCAAAGGTACAATTAAATAGACAAATTATATCCAAATAATCCTGTTTTCGCTTCACTTCTGTCTGTTTGAAGCGTGGCCGAAGTCACGCTGTCCTTTACTACACCCTACTGGTCACTGAGCACACTGCAGCAGCAACCGCGGTTCACAAACGTCTCATTAACTTGTGTTGTCGTCCCGTGCTACGGAGGCCTTGCTGTGCCATTATACTTCCACGCCCAGCACACTCTCAACGTGCACTTTTACAGCCGGAGACTTTTAATTGTGACCTCATTTTCCCCCGGTTTGATGATTTTGGTGACAAAAGAAAAATATAAAATCTGTCAACTGGACAAAACGTTGTAGGAGTGAAGATGTTTGGCTGCTTGTCCGAGCCACTTCTTCAGTTGTGGTCAGATCACTGCTGGACACTGCCTTATATCTGTCTGAAGGGAGGAGCTAAGGACACTGAAACTGTAAACACCTATTGAGTCATGAGTCCTACTTAGCAAAGTAATTCAAGCCCCTAATGAGTGATTTCACACCTAAACAATAGGTGTTTTTAGCTTCAGTGTAGTTAGCTCCTCCCTTCAGACAGATATAAGGCAGTGTCCAGCAGTGATCTGACCAGCGTCTTGGACGAGCAGCCAAACGTCTTCACTCCTACAACGTTTTGTCCAGTTGACACATTTTATTTTTCTTTTGCTGTGGTTCAGACCTGGACGACGGAGGGATCACGCAGATTTTGGTGACATTCGCAATTTTACTTCCAGCAGATATAACACATAATTCCATAACTGTTACCTAGCAACAATACTGTAAACAAATCTCCAAATCTCTTCTACTTTAGACCTGCACAGGTTAGTTATTATTCTGACAAACGTGACAACACTTTTATTTTCTTAACTGAAGCTTTAAACTGTCAGAAAACCCTGTTCCCTGGTGGAATTTTGAGTGTCAGAACTCATCGCTACTTCCCGTCGTTGCTTTGCCTGAAATGTTCCGCAGTATTGCGTTAAATGTATCTATCTCCCAGAAGACGAGCAGGTGGCGCAATCAAGTTAAAGGTCAGATCCATGGAGTGGCGAGCCTGCTCTTACTAAGAATGCATGTTTTTTTCATTACATTTTTTAAGCCAAAGAAACCATCTGTATTTGTATAAACGCCAGACAGATACGTTTAATGCCATACTGCGGAACATTCCAGGCAAAGCCATAACATCCCCATGACTACAAGCACCAGCAGAAGTTACACAGTGCACTTTAAACATTTTAGACATTCATTAATACTAAAATTCAAATATCTTATGTATTTTTGTATCAAAGTATCAACAAAGCCACAGTTCTTTCTATAAGTTGTAAACTGGAACACGCTTTTCCATCTATTTGAATCCCATTTTCTCAGATTAACCCAGTGCAGGTGTTTCCTCGTCTGATAAACAGCCCTGTGTATTTTCCCTGCCATGTCGGTGACTGATATAATGGGCCGTTAATTAAGCGATTTTATTTATAGCGGCGAACGGGAAAAAAAGCCTCTGTAACTCATGAGGTCGTCACTGTCGTTTTCACTGTCGCCGTGGAAACATTTATCCCGCTTAGATCATGCATAAACAAACGGCCCGGGTGACGAACGCGCCGTAAACATGAACATATGAAGGCCAGATGTCAAGAGATTCAAGAAACAAAAACATTAAAAGACACGAAACAGATGAATTTACTGTGGAAATACACAAGTCGATGCTAAAAGTGCTAATGCAGCGAAAGAACGTGGATTTGGTTCTGTGCTAAACGACTTCAGAAGCCCTGGGGCAGACTTGACGGAGAAGTGGCAACTAGTCATGTGACATTTGTTCCTTAAACCAGCCGTGTTGTTCTTGTGTCTATAGTTTAATC
>JACM01011297.1:0-62924 GCA_000787095.1 Periophthalmodon schlosseri
TAAATATATGGACTTACAATCATGGATGAATTAGAATCTTTGGTGTCATTATCTGAGAAATAGTATTCTAAAACAGCTGAATTTTTGTTCTTACGAGAGCTCCTGATTGTTTGTAGGATTTGTTCTTCCACAAGAACATTTTCAGTTAAGAAAACATTTTGTAAATGTAAAAAATGCTCATAAGAAGGCCATACGTACAAATTTGTTGGCCATTATTGATGTGATTTGTGCGAGAATGCAAAGGCACCTGTTCAAATGTTCCGATGAGCTCCTCCCTCCCCAGAGCAAGGTTCCTGACTGGCCGCACCATTCGACAGGGTGTCGTGAACAGGAATAGACCCGGGTACAGACTGGCCTTTCCTGTCTGAGGAACCAAGACGATCTCAGTCCAGGCCGGGATACGCTTCTCCTGCAACACCTAAAGGAAAGAGTAGAAAGACTTAAGTGACATTTGCTTCTCAGACACACAACAAATGTATCTCATTTCTAATAAAACTATTGTAAATCCATCCATTACCTTGAATCTTCTCAGGGATTCGACCATAACTGGAGTGAGTTCAGCCTCGACCCACCCGACCACAGCCCCATCCAGCAGCACGGGGTAACAGTCTGTGTAAGGCTGACCGGGGCGCCCATCCACTGGGGTCATACCTGAATAAGAATATAACAAATATATTGACAACAATAAGATGCTTTAGATCGCAATATTCATTCTCTTCTGAATCATGTACACTGGGGCCGACATACGTGACACAGTGGACGAATTTTATTTAGCTACAAATGCCATTACCTTGTGAGATAATATGTTATTTCTATTAGTCAGGCATGTGTCCTCAGAATATGTAGGACAGAGCAAAATGGCAAAATAATATAGGTAATCTTTATATTTTGAAAGATTATTGATTGAAAGACATTAGAATTAAACTTGCAAAATTCTTAGGAAAGTAGGGAATTCCAATGCCAAATATAAAAAAGCCAGGGTTTTTCAGAAGAACTCTCTTCGGATTGTGTCAGCCATATTGCAAGGCTGCTTTTCCGCACAGAGACAAGAGGTGGCAATAAAGATGCTTCAAACACCCCAAAAATACATATTTAACCATCACAGGGATGTACACCGACGTTTAATGAGGTAAAAATGTTCCTTAGTTCTGCTTTAAGAAATGCCCCGCTCCCGTACCGAGTGAGCAGAGCAGCGCAGGCAGGCCTGTGGTGGGGTGAGTCTGGGACACGATGCTGCAGGTGGAGGTCATATGGTTCATGAGGCCACAGGGTTCTCCGTCAGGTGTGTGCACTGGGCAGAGGAAGCCCCAAGACTCTGGCAGAAGCTTTCGCACTGTTGTCGTCCTCATTTTAGCAAAGGCGGCTCCTCGGTGCACACAGCGGAAGTGAGACAGGTACCGGATAAAGTTGAGTTTGTCAGCCACAACACAGAGGCCAGTGTTCTGCAGCATGCCCAGACCTGTGGACAGGAGTCGTTTTGTGTTTAGGAATAAGTAAAAGAACATAAAGAGAATACTGTTTATGTGCAGGTATGTGGTATACTGTCTTATTTCTTATTTTCCTTCTACAAAGTACAATTAAAACAACCAATTCTTTTTTTTCTAAAATTTGAAAAAAAAATAAAATTCTTTTATCAAAGTTTCAGCTATTATTAATTCACTATTATCATCATCATCCATTACCTTTAAGTTAAACCACTGTTTTACTTATGTTTTTTTCTTTAATTACTCAATTAAAAGTGCTCTATATTAAATGTATTAAGTACAAAGTCAAGTTGCATCTCAATTTATTTTGATTTTTTATTCTAGCTTCTCTTTTTTATTCATTTCTAGGCTATTATAGAGCTTAATTTCCATAAATGTAGGCTTCACACCATCACATTTGAATGGAGATGTATTGTACAAATTTACAAACAAAGCCCCGTATACTTTAAAGGCACTATTCAAGTTTCCTTTGGGAGGGTCTGTCATCTGCTCGTCTCATGAAAATGTGATTGCTTTGCCTAACATGTTCCACATATGGTAAAACGATAGCCATCATTAATTTAATTCCAGGTGTTATTATTACCAAAAAAGACTGGGTTTGGTAGAGTCACTTCCTTATTTCCATGGAAATTCCTTAATTTTATGCCATATGGTGGAACATTCCAGGCAAAACAATATTTCCATGGAGAATAGAAGGTTTCAGACCCTCCACCTAAATACTTACATAGTGCAACTTTAAAAAGATTTTTTTTTAACCCTCCCTCCGGTTCAGCCCTCACCAGTCTTTGAGACCAGGTTGCCTGTGGCGAGCAGATATTCAAAAGCCTTGGTGACGTCGGTTCCCATGTTGAGGATCTTCATCATGTTTTCACTGGACCAGACTGAGCTCAGTCTGTGTCCTCTTTTATCCATTCCCATCTTCACTGAGACCAGCCACGCGTTCAGACGCTCCTGACACAGATGGTAAGGCTTTAATCAGTATTTAGCCTACTAAATACTTAAAAACAAATTAATAAGAAAAATCTTATAATCTTCATGTTCATGTGGGCAATATGTCTACTTTGTTGAAAAAGTTTGTAAATCATAATCTGAAAAAGTTAAATGCAAAACATTTGGCTGGGCGATTAATTAAACCAAGTTGAAATCCTACCTAAAAATGCAGAATTTCACCACTTATTTTTCTTATTTCTTTTATACAACAATATTGGACTTTTAAAAAAAAAATTCTATATAACATTGCTTTTACATCACAGTATGTACTGCCACCAATGTTCCAATTTTAAGTACATTATCCATATCTAGCCTTGACTGACCTTCATGAACATGAGGTACAGCTGCCCAGGCGTCAGTACTTCCTGACACATGATGCTGTCGGGGTTCTCCTCCATACACTCCTGTTTGGCGAACGTGAACAGTTTACGCGTCATCAGGCACAGCAGGTAGAATTTTTCCATGTCAGACTTCAGGTGGATGCAAATGCACTCACTAAGGAGGATGGAGACACAATGTTGGAAATATGGAAGAAAAATACTTCATATGCTCTGAGGTTTTGACATGTTAAAACTTTCCACCATTCCGTAAACAGTTAGCAGTTCTGATGCTGACTGCGCTCTCTTCGGCTTATAAGTAATTCAACTTAAAATGGGCAGTCAAAAACACTGACACCAAGATATTTAAATAAAAATATTTTGTGCCATTTTTGTTCAATTTTAGACAGTAATCCTTTGATCAGATATTATACACCAAATTGTAGTAACTCCAGTGAAACCAGTTCATGGTTAACATTGATTTAGCCAAAATAACACCATTTTATTTTGAGTTTATATTCTGTTAATGTTATATAAATTTATTATTCTACAAACCAGAAGCTAATGTTGGTTAATGAACAGAATCTGAAAATATCTGAAATCTTCATCAATTTCCTCCTATAAATAAATGCTAAATAAAATAAAAGTATTCTAAAATAAAGCATGCATAGTAAAATAAGATATAGAGGTAACAAGCTTATTAGATGTAGCTCAATTATTCCAAAATGTCACCCACACCCTAATTCTCAGTCTACCCATGGGTTTCAGAATGATGAAATGCTAGGGTTGTTGCCATAGCAATTAACAAATAAAAATGTAATGAGAAAAACAGAACTAGTTCATTTTAAACGGTTTGCATTGGTCCACAGTTATTCCTCACTTAACTTAAGCATTCTGAAAATCCTAATTATTTACTGCAATGACTTTATAAGCACTTTTCACTTTTCAGAGACCAGTGCGGAGTTTTGGTGGGACAGTAAAACTAACAACTACCGTGCTAAGCTGCACTTCCTGATTATCTAATTAGATGTAGACAGTACATAGCAGACTTATTTTGTCTCAAATACATGACAAGAAATCAGGTACGGGCCCTAATAAAGTTCCTTACTTGAGCAGGTACTCGGCACACTGCTGGTTGCTGTACCACTCAGGTAGCGTCATCTTGACCCTGAACCTCTCGCCCAGGTAGTTCAGTACTTTGCTCTGAGTGGTGCAGCCCTCCTCTGTCACGATCCTCAACATCTCAGAAACACAAGTCTTATAAAACGAGTTATCCTCATGGCCCTTTATAAGCTCCTGGAAAATCTGGTAATCTGTAAAATTCACCAGAGCCTGAGGAATAAAAACATACTGTTAGTAAGAGACATTTACACTACCAGTCAAAAGTTTGGACACACTTTTTCATTTATGTTTTAAGTTAGGTTTATTTTCATTTTCACTAATTGCATTGTAAATTCTCACTAAAAGTACCAAAATTATGAATGAACACATGTGAAATGTAGTAAACAAAAAAAATAAACTCAAAGCAACTCAAAATGTTCTCCACCCTTTGCTTTGATCACTGCTTTGGACACTTTCTATTCCTTGGCACAGCTGTGAAATAAAAACCATTTCAGGAGACTTCATCATGAAGCTCAGTGAAAGAAGGCCAAGGGTTTGCAGTGCTATTGGCAAAGCTAGGAGCGGATACTTTAAGCATTTGAATATAAAATATAAAAATTATTTAGATAGATATTTAACTTTTTTAATTGCTACATAATTCTATATCTTGCTTCAAATATTTAAAGTCAAATCAAATATATGAAGCAAAGAAAAAACAAACAAAACACTGAACGAGAGCTTGCGTCCAGTAGTGTGTACAGTGGGAACCATAGGACTAGTAGTGTTGCGTTGTAAATCATACTTCACCAGTAGATGGCAGTATTCTTATGCACTCGTGAGTGTTAGTAAGGCTACTGTATCTAAGGGCTGAGTAAAATTACAAAATTTGATTCAATTTGATTTTGCTCATTAATGGTCTCAAATAAAAATGTCTTTAAATACAGATTTTCTGGATGTGAACAATACAGACTGCTCCATAACACATGCTTTTACTGACAAAGGATTGGCTGTAGACCTCTCCATCTCTCCATTAAAAAGACCTGAGTTGATCATTGACTGTTAGAAATACCTGAACCTCGAGCTTGATTAAAATTTGATTCAACATTTTGTACAAGATGCTTTGAACTTTGCCGATTTAAGCTTGTGGGCCCACTTTCAGGTGTAAAATTGATTTCTCAGTGTCTGTACCTTCATTGCAAAGCCTATGGGGAGGAAGAAGAGCTCTTTCTGGTAGATGAAGTTTAACATGACAGTCCCATTCTCCAGATAATGGAGATTCATGTTGATCGCACTGTGCTCGTCTCTCACACAGCGCATCTGAATACCTGAAAAAACAACAATAGGTCATTATTATTCACTTTAAACTGCATATGACCGGTTTTTATGTTTTTTCTAGTTATTACTTCATTTGGTGGGATAGTGCTTGTGGTACATATTTATCATAGTTTTACATCAGTTAAATGACAGTTTGTGCAAAAAACGTTGAAAGGAAAAATACAGAAACACAGGAAGTAGCGATGAGTTCTAAAACTGAACACCTCAACATCAACATTCAAAATGCAGAGACTATTTACGCATAAGAAACATATTTTTCTGTCAGTTTAAACCTTCATTTAACAAGGTAAATGTGTAGTAATTTTTTGTATTAGTCTAATCATAACTATTATGTAATTTAAACAGGTTTTGGGCCCTTGTTAACATCATGGTTGTGGTTATGGAATGAAGAATTAATAATACAATGTAAAATGACTGTCCAAAAAGTGATATATAAGACGCATACAGTATAACATATTACCGTCATAGACTCACCATACTGAGTGTAGCCCTGCCCTCTGCTCTTCCACTTGGGTCTGGCCATAGCGATGGGGTAGTTCCTTCTTGGCATGATCAGCATCCGAATCACCTTCTCTATACCATTCACAATGAAATATCCTCCCATTTCCTGACAGGGGGAAAACAGAGTATTTTAACTTAGTAGGAGTTTGAATACCGCCACACAGTAAGCAAAACAAGGCTTACAACATGACAGATGTATAGAGCAAGTTATTGAGCTACCATTTTAAAAAAATATTGTAGATAATTGCATGCTGCTATTACTGCTGCATACTAATGCATTACTACTGCAACTTGTCCAGAATTTTCTCTTTTTATTAATCAAGAAAAAAAATTGTTTTGACTTTTGAAGCATTTAGGAGTCATGATCAATTCCTCTGTGGCAATTTGAATATAATTTCAATAAAGACAGGAAGCAGGTTGAGGAATTCAGTATTATTATAAAAACGGTTCTCCTAAACCAAAACAGACACAAATACCATACAACAATGACAACAAAAGACACATTACTTGATTGAATGTTTAATGTTTTTACCTCGCTTAGGAGAACAGGTAAAATTTTGCTACTGTGCCAACTCCGGCATATTCATGTTGAAGCTGCTTGCTGATATATTGATAATATAGCAATATATATAGCAATATACACTGTCCTATTTTAGATAAACTAATTAATAGAAAAGTTCACCTCTGCTTCCTCGTGGTGCTGGACCAGTTCTTTGGGTGACATGCCGTGGAGATTACAAAGTTTGGACTTGACCATGATCGGGACCAGACCCAGAGACTGTTTAATAATTCCTTTGGGGACGCCATTGATAGACCACGTTACATCGGCCTTGAATAAAACACATAACACAGTCAATCCCAATAACATATCATGAAGAATACTTAAAAAGCTAATTTGATTATACGTCAACAAAATAGGGCTGTAGATGACTAAAGACATTGTTGGCCGACTAAAGGCAAGCTCTGTGAATTGATTAATTAGCTAAAAAGGGATGCGGTGTGATGTTTGCAAAAGCTCTCGCAGAAAAATAAATACGACATATATACAGAAGAGTTCTAGTAAACAGCATCTTCATAAGTGAAAAGAAAGATTCAACTGCCCCGTAACTCCCAAAACTCCAGCCATCTCAATCCATGCTTTCTCTCATCTGCTGTAGTGTGGCTGACCAAGACTTTATTGATCAATTAACAACTAAAGAACTACAGCAATAGATTTAGTTTTAAAAATGTATATTGTAGTTGAAGCCTTACAAGATGGATATCTGTGGGTTTCAGAATGATGAACTGCCATAGCGATAAGCAATTTAAAACATTTATATTTATTATATTCTTTTGAATAGGAAAAAGTCCTCAAAAAGCTGCGTACAACTGAAAGCTGAAACCCATGAATAGGCAAGAATGAAAACTGAAATGTCCTGACAAACGCAGCTTGCAGGCTCCAGTATGAATACAATATTAAACCTTGATATTATTTCCTGATCCACTTACCACCAGTTTGCCTCTGTAGGAGCACCTTCGACCTCTGCACTCGGCCGGAAACACTCTCATCTCTTTGCACACACTCCCTTTAGCCACCAAGGGGTTAAAGATGGTCGCGTCTGTGAATGCCAAACTAATCCGGTCATTCCTGAAGGTGAACTCTAGAGGAGGGATGGACTGGAAAACACAAGGAACAATTAGGATATTAAGGATGGAGGTTAGGACTTGATTGAATAAGTTTTTGGACAGTCAGACACAGCAATTCATCACATAACACAGAGTGATATTGAGTTGGTTTACCATGCCATTTGCACAGTAATCCAATGATGAACTGAAGGAAATATGGGACAAATTTCCTTCAACATCGGGTTAATTGCATTCTGTGTTATATTTCAAAGGCTCTAGGCAAAGTCTCGATGCATCTGAGAATCTCCGGGGACCCAAATTTATGTCTCCATTCCTAGGCTGGGAATCACTGATATTAACAATTGTCCGTTTTTCGGTTAATGGGGGGAAAGTTGATCCAGGGAATACACACTCTCAGACACAAGGAGAACATGCAGATTGCACAGAAATGGGAAGCTTCTCGCTAGGAGAAAAATCTAACCTCTCTGCCACTGTGCAACCATCTAGCATTAGGTTAAATACCTCTGAAGAGTAAGATGCTACTATAACAATGACTTTTAGATGGCTATATAATCCTGAACATGTGCTGATAAGTTGTACTAGTTTCCACATGTTTTATAAGCAATTTACCCAGGAGGTTCTGATCATTGCCTCTCTAACTCAACTTGTGGATTGTGTACAGTCCGACATTAACATTCACTGCAGTTCCAGGACACAACAGTAAACTAGGTCATATCATAGATATTACCACAGATATATAAATCACAGCATGGTCCACACACACCTGCACTACGCGGCTGAGTCCGTCTGTCACCGCCTGATCGAAGGACTCGATGTGGGCTCGGGTCAGGTCCTGTACCGCGGGGTGCTGGGTCTCCTTCAGCTCTCCGAACCTTCCGTCCGTAAGGTTCTTGAGGCTCGGGGCCGTGGGTAAGTCGGTCCACTGGGGAGAGGAGTCCATGACTGTGTCGTGGTGGTACTGGTCTAGCGGACTACTTCGGCTGCATGCTTGTTTACCACACGTGCACGCTCAACCCGGAAGTAAAGCAGAGAGTTGCCGGAAGTTTTGTTTTGTGAATAGAAAGGTCGGTGGATTGTTTATTGCCACCTGCTGGTTCAAAACGTACTCCTGCACTTTACATCTCTCGTCATTCTTTAAAGAAATTTCTTAATTATCCTAAAACTCTTTGGGATTTCTCTACCAATCGACAGCTGTGTGGGACACTTGTCTTAGTTTTGGCGACAGTCATAAATCCAAAATGAAAAATTGCAGTTTTAGCGATGGTATAGTCACGCCAGGTGGGCGTGAGTCACGTGAGCATACGCGGTGTATGTGGGGTACCTTTAAATATGGCGCGCTCGGCACTCAGGTAATGGGAGGAACACGGAGACAAGTGTTCTGAGTTAGCTGGACAGAGGAAACCAAACTAAGTTCTACTAAAAATAGGATGCTAAATTCATGAATGCAAAGAAATGAGCTTTTATGGGATAAAAGTGACAATGGTGGAGGCTGAGAGAATGGCACACAATGGAACAAAAGGGAGAAACCCCACATCTGTTCAAACCTGATCATGTTCAGTAAGTTTATGGTATACTTTGAATTTCCCTCACAAGGGTTAATACTCTCTGCATTTGACCCATCCATCAACCAAGAGCTGCTGAGGCAGCCTGTTAGGAGCAGTGAGCTGCTGCCATACAAACATGCAAATTTTGCACAGAAAGTAACCTTCTGTGTACGTGCTAGCTGCTCAGCCACATACTATGAGGATTCTTGGATTTTGGTGCAAGGGGTGAGCTCCTTAACTTTTGTGGTCTGAACTTGTCCAAGACTGGGCCACATATGGACTGTTTGAATGTAATAGTTCTGACCCAAAAAGTTGTTAAAATAGTCCAAACTGCTGAGTTGTGTTGGTCCAATAATGACCCAGGACTGAGTTATTTATGTACAAAGGTTGGGTTATTTTTAACCAACAGTGTAACCCTGTACAAGCACAGGCGGTGGGTCTAATCCAGCCACAGAGGGTGCTGTCCCTTTGTGCCAGTCCCCAGCCTGGATAAACGGAGAGGGTTGCTTTGGCATAAAACCTCCCTATTTTAGCCTGATCTTAAAGTGCGCATGACAGGTTTTCTAACTGTTTTTAGGATAGTACTTGTGGTAAATATTTATCCTGTGCACCTCATCTAAACAGGGCCATCAACAATAACGGCTCATATTTGCTTTCAATTTGATAAAATAATTGTAATCTGCTCAGTGCAATCTACAGACAATGGTCCAAAGATGTGTTTTTTTGTTTTCCATTACAAGTCTATTTATTTGCTACTCCAGGCTTCCCATGAAAGATAAGTCCTCAGTAAATGAAAGTGGACCACTCTTCTATATTTGCAGTGGGCATGTAACCATCTGTCTTTATGCATTCATGATTATTTAAGGTAGAAATAGGGCTGCACTGATTAATTGATTAATCATTATCTGGACTATACAAACTAAACACATACAGAAACGGCCTTTTATAACAAAGACAGTGGCATTATTAAATACTCTTAATACTCTTAATCCAAATTGCATTTATTCAATTGCATGGGTTATTGGTGTTGCCGCTCCACAGATCTGACCTGTACTGTGGAACCTTTCAGGTAAAGAAACATCTCCTTGGAGACAAACGGGTGGCAGATCTTCCAACGGAAAAGTTACCTTTCCTAAACTCAGTCTAGTCATTTGTTGGCCATTGCTAGGTTATTTATGCTTTCATACTTTATGCAGTGTACATTTACAACCATTTACACTCTTGACCCATTCTGAGGCTGAGCATCTACCTCAGAGAGGTACACTCTCAATAATTAATAGTCATTTATCGCCTGGGATCCAGAATACACACTTCAGTATCATTCTAGACTTGCCAGGTCAATTTAGAGTCACAGATAGAGATAATACATTAATATTTAATATAAAACAAAAATCAACTTTATAAAATGTAATAAATCAAAATGAACAATATACATTTTCTTCATTAAAAGCAGCCTCAACTCTAATGACCATATACTGACCAATTACACACACCATTATAATCCATTGTATATTTAAGTACATTCCTCAGTCATCCTCATCCTCTTCCTCCTCTTCCTCCATCTCTTCTCTGGCTGCTTCCTGTTCCTCCAGCGCATCCTTTAGAGCCTGCTCCTCCTCCACAACAGGGTCCAGGGCCTCGGTGATCTCGGGCCCGCTCGTGTACTCCTTCTGTGGTGGGGGAGGCACAGGTGGGCTGTACCCCTCCCCCCTGTACTTCAGCCCCCAGCCAATGTAGATGTTTTCAAACTTTCTACATGAAAACACATAGGATGGTTTTATTTGGCATAAAACTGAAGAAACCTGTGGCAGTAAGATTAATCACATTCAAACTCTGTTTCACATTTCAGTATTTTCTTAAAAATGAATCCCCTTGGACCTATTCAAATGTGTGAATTTATTATGTATTCACATTATACAATCCCAAATCTAAATGCAATCAGGTATTTTGATTGCTCAAATGTTGTGTATAGAAAGAAATCACAAATCATTTTTTGGCATTTAGCTGTAATTATGCCACAATTCTTCTGATTAATCATTGCAGCTTTAGCAGATTTTATACAGAATAGGACCACTTGGAGATGTTCTCTGTAGAGGATATATTTTTATCTTACCTAAATAATTGTAACTATAATAATTGTAATTTTTCAATTATGATTAATCTTGCAGCCCTAAACGGTGTAAAAACCCATATAAATTGTAGTGGTGGATTGTCTTACTTTCCAGTGGCATAAGCATAAGCCCCGGGCCATAGATTGGAGCGGACAAAAGCCACAGCGTGTTCTGGAGTCAGGCTGGACGACATCTTCAGAGTCCACGGAGCTGTGTTAAACAGTTCTACAAGACCAATAATAATTAGACAACATGCAATTTGAAAACATGACTAAAATATAAATCTCTAGAGTCAATTTAGAAACAATGCAAGTATTGCCGCATCCTAAAGATAAATAATATAATAGGCGGATTTTGGTAGGACAATATTGTAGTGCCACTAAGTCTCACATGCTAAAAAAAAGGGATCTAAATGTTGGGTATATACTGTGACACATCCTTTTTTCTATGTTAAAACAAATTCAAATCTAATCATACCAGCATCGGCATTAAAAGGATGTATTAACCAAGCAGGTCATTTTATTGTCTAGCCAACAATTCCTTTTTATTGATTGATTTAAAGACTAATTGAGACAAAACAATCTACCAAAATATGAATCCCATTGTACCTGCATCTTGGGACAGTGGCGTGAGCAGCGGGGGGCCCATCTCTGGCTCTGCTTCCTCTGGCTCCTCCTCTCTCTCCTCCTCTCCCTCCTCATTCAACTCCTCTGCTTTTAATGTGAGGTTCACCCATGTACAACGACCCTACATAGTAACGATTCATTTTATTACAACTCCAAAACAGCACTTCATAAACTACTGTACAATACATTTGAGATGAGGAGTTACAGTCACTTGTCCTACAAATTCTCTTAACCATTAACTAAAAATATAAAATCTTGAGCAGTAGATTTCCCAAATTACTCTTATAATTCAGTACATTTTGGATATTAAGTAAGAATGCTTGACTTGGCTACTCTTCCCACTTCTGTATTCACACAGGCAAATTGTCTCTGTCAGTGTCTTGCCCCAGCGCACAGCAACAGTAAGGATTGAAACGTCAACATTTAAGTTACATTTTCTCCACTGTAGATGTTAACGGATGACATTTATAGTATTTTACTTAATGACATAACTAGTTGTATCCTCACCTGTTGCAGAATGTGCTGTGTGTGGTGCACCCATGTGGACAGGGACTCGGACAGTTTGACCGCTGAGAATCCCTCGAAGTCGGGGTTCACCTCATAACTGTCCTGGGACACCTCGTCCTCCTCGTTCCCCTCCTCTTCTTTAAACTGGTAGAAACCCTGTGGACTCACCTGCCGAGAGGAACCCGAAAAAAAAATCGAATTATTATTTGTCACAACCTGCTAAATTAGACGGTGTCTGCAAGTTAACGAATGTCAAAATATTTGTTTAAAATTATGCAAAAGTAGACTTAAAAATACATTAAAAATAAAATACATTTATGGGGTAAATTATCTTTCAGACATGAACATAAACGAGGGCATTTTAGGGCGCTTCCACTCCTACTTTTTTTTTCCTGGTTTGGGCACAGTTTGAGTCCTGATGTAGATTTGGTTTGGTCTCGTTCTAGTCCTGGTTTAGTTGTGCGTTTAGTCCTAGTTTGTCCCAATTTTGTTGTATTGACTGTGCAAGTGTGAACACATCCTTTAGCACATTTCTGTTTGAGTTACAAAATAATTGTAAAAAATGAAATGTTGATTAATATAGAGACATTTCTACCCTATAATCTGAACTTCTACAAATATCTGGCGAAATAAATGTGATTGTATTAATATATCAGTAATTCATCTTCATATATGTTTTTCATAAAAATAACCCAGCCCCCCTCACCTGTGTCCCCCCTGAGATGCGAGCGATCTGGGCCCTGAGGTAGTTGGCCTCGTTGCCGGGGAAAGGCGGGTAGCTTATGACGGGAGCGTCCAGTCTGCCGGTGAAAAACTTCCTGATCAGCCGCGCGGTGGTGATCTGAGCCGGAGTGACTGCCGGGAGCCGGGTCCACGGGAAGCCTGGCTCTTTGCACACATAGTACACATATTTGTTTGTGCCTGTACCAGGGGCCTCTATGGGGACCACCGGAGGAGGTTTGTAGGTCGATTCAGGAAGAAGATCCTGCAGATCCTGAAATTACAAATTAGACATGTCTGTGTAATCCCTCAGTCGTCCAGGTATGATCAATAGTAAAAGAAAAATTCAAATCTGTCAACCGGACAAAAAGTTGTAGGAGTGATGGTGCCATTATTCAACCCTTAAGTTGCGACTGTGGTCAGTTGAAAGTACTTTGAGCAATAAGATTAATATGTAAAGTTTGTGGCACTGTTGTGGAAATATCTGTTTGTACAAATATTGTGAGGAATAGAAGTAAGAGGTTTTGAGTCAAACAATTGTCTTTGTGAGGTTTATTTTGTGCAAGAGAAAGAGAAAGCAGAGAAGAAATGATCACAGTAAATATGTTTAAGGACATGTTAAAATGTATTTTGCCATTACAGAACCAAACCTTAACAAATAATTGTAGTTTTCAACATTTGTGGGTATTTGTTGAAATTTGGATATTTCTGTCAAAAATCATACATCTCCCATATATAGGCCCCTGCCCTCTCTCTCAAATTAATGCATTCACGTTCTAGAACTTGATAATGATAATTAATTTCCACATGCCTTTTACTAGACCTGGCTACAGTAGTGCTGTCAACTTAGCCATGAACCCTCTCTAGTATCATTTTAGTTGTACATTCTCTGACCTCCGTCTCCTCTTTCTCCTCGTGGTCTCTCTCTCCAAACCTCTCCTCCACACTCTGTTCCTCCTCTTCCTCTCCCTCCTTGTACTCCGCCTCTGCGATGATGTAGTTGTTCTCTGTTCCCAGGATCTTTCCCCAGAAGCGACAGCGAGGCACACCGTGAATCTCCACTAACTGCTTCAAAGCCAGAAACACTCTCTGCAGCTCCTCACGGCCAAGGCCTACCCCGATCTGCTCCAGGTGAAAGCCCACCTCAGACAGGTTAGGCAACGCTGGCTCCACCTGCAAGAGGAAATCAAAAGAATGTTACAAGTAAAAAAAATAATAATTTAGATAATAAATGGCTTATGTTGTAAGCAGTGATGGGAAGAATACTTTGAAAATGTATTTAGCTACAGAATACTGAATACCTGAATTTAATCAGAGTACTGTATTTTGAATACTTAAAATATTTTTACACCCAGTTGCATATAAATTATAGTGTAAAAATGCAACATAGGATTAAAACAGCTTTATGTTTGTTTCAGAGTTTGTTCTGCATTTATCACTAAAGGGAGAAGAAAAACACACATGCACTCACCACAAGAGCAGTGTGTTAAATTTTTTTTTTAGATAAATTAAATTTTATCTAATACTGTGCAGTTTGAAGCCCAAATTGTGTACAACAATGTATTTCTTTGATTTTATAAAAGTAACTGTATTCTGAATACAACCAAATGAGCAAGTAACTGTACCGTAATACAGTTACACAAAGTTTGTATTCTGAATGCGTATTCTCAGTACATATATTGAGTTACTTCCGAACATTGGTAGTAAGTAACTAATGTGACTTTAATCACTGGAATAGCTTTGCTCTGATAATAAGAGAACTCTTGAGTCCAACTTTAACCATATTTGATTGGACTGGATCTGTGTCGTCTTTTGTAGTAATGTTTTCTAATTGTTTTGTTACCTCTCTATAGAAAAAGATGAAAATTTACATGTTCGCTATAATTTGGCATAGTTACACTGTAATTACTTCCCAGTTTCTATCACTAAATGTAGTATTAAATAAAAGAAGAATTAGCTGTGCACTATACTGCAGAAACCTACGTAAAACACAGATGCAAAACTTTTTTTTTTAATATTGTTTATAGATTTATCGATAAATTATAATTTTCCCTATTTTAAAAATATCTGTTGACACTACAGTACAATTTTAAAGCCACTCCTTAAAGCCAATCCCTCCTTGAAGCATAAAAAAAAATGTTTTGCTATGATAATTTAGTGTACAGCTTGTTTTGCAACCATAGGAGAAACTTGAGACTGGTGCAGTCTTCTCTCTCATCCTTAGTTTAGTTGTGTGGATGTAGTCACCAGCTCGTCTTCTTGCTCCTCTTGACGGTTGAACAGAGCTCGTTGTTGTTGGGCGAGTGTCTCTGCTGGGTTCTCTCCTCTCAGGTCCCTCAGAGTACTCTGTTTGTCCACGTACTGCATCCGCTTCACGTCTCTGCTGATGTCCTCAAACACGTCCACCGCATCTAGAGGGCGCTCATCCAGGATCTTCAACAGCACCTGGGTCAAGTGGTCATACCTAAAACATAACACCAGATTAGATACAACAGAGGAACATATATCTTTGTATGAGACATTTAGTTAATGTCAATAGATAGCCTTTAGTTCAATTCTCATAAGCAAAGGGGAGCGTACTTACGTTCCCATGGCTCTATGTTTAAAAGATATTTTTGAAAGTACATCCATAACCCCTACCCTCACCCTGGTCCTAATCTTTACCATAACCTCAAAAACAGGCCCTAATCTTAATTATACAACCCTACAAATGTGGGAATGTAGAGCTGACCCCAGCCAGGGAATGGAATTGATTATAAAAGGTAAGGTTATTTACTTATTTTTTCAGTGAAGTAAAAAATATATACATTTAATCCAAATAAGTAGCTATTGCTGCACTTGATAATGTAGGTTGAAGGTTAACTCTCTGATAACAGCACCTGATAAAGTGGTCAGACTCATAATTATTACATTTCAATTTGCAGTAGCCTGAATAATTGTAGGCTACAGAATATATAATTTGATTGGCTGCAGAATCATAATATCTCATAAAAAGCCTTTTATATAACATTTATTTCAGTGATAAAGTAGACTTCAAGAGGTTAGAATGTAGCATGATTGCACCGAGAAACGTGAATGTTTTTTTTTTTTTTAAATGTAAGAACTTTTATGCAAACAAAACCTCAGACAAGTGAAAGTTAGCATTCGATAAATTAGCTAATACCCTTGTTTTGCTAGCTCTGTAGTTGACTAAAACGTTATCGCTGCTCACAGGTTGGTGTTGGTCTTCGCGCTGGACTTCATGAGAAAAGCTTTGGCCACGGCTGAAGCTCGTCTCTGCGGGTTGTCCTGGTCCGTCTCCTCCGCAGACATGGTTCCGATGTGTAAAAACTACAACTATTTTCATAAACTTTGTCTTTTATATGTATTTATATATTCTGTTTCTGTTTGAGGAGCCCGTGTAAAAACGCAGGAGATGCAGCGTGGAAACAAACTCCGAGGGTTGCTATGGTAACGGCTACGACAGCGTGAGTGTGTGCGTGATGACGTAAGACGCTAGTAAGACAGGTAAACTACCGGTAATTAGGTTGCTGCATGGATCTATGACTACAACTCGAATAAAGCCACCATAAAAGCAAATAAATTAGAGCATGTCATTACAAAACATGTATAAGCCTACATATAAAGAAAGAAAATATACTGATACTAAAAAAGAGATGGCATTCAAGAAACTTAACTCTACCCTACCCCTCCTACCCCAGTACCATGCTGTGTAGTTGCCACACTTAAAAATATAGTATATGCTTAAGCCTCTCATTAGCACTCCTGTAAAGTATGACTGTGCTCTTTTTTCCCATCAAAATGGACCTATGGATTTAAGCCGTCCTCAGAAGAACATACACGAGTCATTGTGTCAGCCTGTTTTTCCTTTTTATTTCCATAATATTGTTTCTGAAAAGACAAATGTTCATGCAAGATTTAACAAAACACAGCATACGGAGTTAATGCCTCAAATACAGATGTACAGAGGAGAGACAGCAGGATCCATATCTTTGGTTGAAATGACTACATGTTTAAACAAAAATACAAAAACAACAATATGTAAATTTAAGACAACATAACAACAGAGATAGTAAAAAAGAGGTCAAATAATGAATCATTTTAGCTATATAAAGGTGCGTTCAAATGTATTGCTCATGTCTGGTCTCTTAGCTAGTTTCATCTAAGGCACCTTTCCCTTTGGAGAGATTTCCGTACAGCTTTAACACTTAAATACTGATAGGTTTGTTTCTGAAGACAAATTTAAATTGGGCAGTTGATCACATAGAAATCCTCATTGGACGAGACAATTGCACAACACATGAACGAATCTCCTACTTACAATCAACCTTTAAATGAACATTCTCAAACGTATTGCAGAATTTAGTAGGGACACTACATAACTTTTCTGGTAGAGGGCCCGTCACCTACTTGTCTCCATGGAGATGTTATTGTGTTGCCTATAATGTTCCACAGTATGGGATTAAACATATCTATTTCCCTGGAGACAACTATGTCATGCCAAGTTACAGGCCAGGTCTGTGGAGAGGTGGCCCAGGAGAACTGTAATTGAATAAATACAGTAACAGCATACAGTGTAACATTTCAGGAAAAAGCAATAAAATCTCCATGGAGACTAGAAAGTGGTGGACACCCCATCAGAAAAGTTATAAAGTGCATCTTTATGTTTTCTCCATTCATTTTCAATATCAAATTTGGTTTTAAGTATTTGTTTCATGTCTATCCAACCCCATTGACGGCCAACATGGCGCAGTGGCCGAGTGGTTAGCACATTCACCCTGCAGCAAGGAAGTCCACAGTTTGTTCCCACTATACCTACGTGGTTCCCAGCTACTTCGGAATTTTCCCATCAGCTGAATACGAGCACTATGCAAAATCCTACAACTAAGTACTAGCTTAGGATCTGGAGTGTCCCCAGGTGCTGCTCTGCGGTTGCCCACTTCCCTGACAGGATCAACCGCAGAGACACTGAAGGATGGATCAAATGCAAAGGATTGATTTCCTTATGGGAGCAGTTGGGATATATTCAAAGCAGTCAAATAAAACACATAGGAAATATTAGAAAATTAATGAGTATTGGTTATTTTGGTTAAAAACGGTTCCAATAAAAATGTCCTCATATCTCAAGTGTAGCCCTAGCATCGAACATCAAAATCCTGCATGAACTTTCTGAACCACTTTCACTTTTCCTTCGTCCTTCACTCATCGGAGCAGTCTTGTAAACACTAAAATATAATATAAAATATAAATAAATATAAAATTCAATGCTGTTGTCCCTTAAGTTTTCGGGAAGCAATGCCTCACTCAAATTTGAGGTTAAGCATAAAACAAATCATAATTTAAAGTTATGACATGGCTAAGACTAA
This sequence comes from Periophthalmodon schlosseri, assembly GCA_000787095.1. Lineage (NCBI taxonomy): Eukaryota > Metazoa > Chordata > Actinopteri > Gobiiformes > Gobiidae > Periophthalmodon > Periophthalmodon schlosseri. The sequence goes on from JACM01011297.1 coordinate 18,229, forward strand.
ACTAGTTCCTGAAAATACTTGACAAAATGTACAAGGAGGTTGTACAATTTAAACTACAATTTAGAGGAACAATTATGCAATCTTTTTTTTTTATCAAACAAGAAAAACTGTAAAAATAGAACAGATCTATTCTATCACACAAACAAAAGAATAGTCACAAAAACCCCATGAAATATTATGTTTTTCATACAAAACCCAATGTAATGACACTGACTGTAGTGTACATGGCTTTATAAAGAGGTGGAGTGAGGGGTCTGACTTTCTATGCAGCCGTTGGACATTTCTTTGGTAATATTTCAGAAACAAAAACAAAACATATTGACTGTGGATAAATGAATATTGGTTTATTTATTAACCCTGTACTATGATGCTTGTAGTTCAATTATTATTAAATGGTTCTAAAATTGTAGTATAAGGTAAATACTGGTCTGAACTATTTGCAGCCTTCTGTTGGTATTATTGCATCTCTTTACAATCACTTTGTCTTGATTTGGATCTGGTTTAGTCCTTTCACAATAAAAATCAACCACTTAATAATTTTAGGCTAAAACGTTTATAACGATCTTTAACATTTCATCTTTACCATTTGCTCCATTAGTTTACCCATATTTCCTTGCCAAAACCCGCACAGGTGTGAAGAATTAGAAAGAAATCAGATTACTCACATCAGCTGTAACTCCGGAAAGCAGATAATGAGCAGATTTTTGGTGTGCATGTAAACAAAGCCAGTGTTAATAAATAGTTTTGCTCCACAATTACAATTATTCGGTTTGGAAATTGCTAATTATGTGTGACAAAACAAAATGAACTGCCTATATGTTATTTGCTTATCTCTCCGTAGAAATGTGTACCTCACTCATAAACTGCTTCATAGTACAGGGATATGTCATTTAATTTCATGGGGTCTTCCAACTATTAAACACTGAACAATCTACTCTACTATCATTAAAAATCTTCTCAAAATCATCTCAAAATCAAATATTAACACACACGTTTGTTTGTAATACTAGAACTTTTCATCAAAATACAACAAAAAAAGGGGAGGATGACTATTCAGGGGCAAACGGTGCTTCTATACCTTTGCATATTTAACTAGAACATGCCTTTACACAAACATGCTTTCTGCTGTTGACAATAACATGTCCATAATACTTTTAAACCTCATCTGGAGGAGTCTCTTTTATGGGCAGCCATTTTAAATCTTCACTATTAACATGTAGTGTCCATAAAAAGGAAGGAATGTAGGTTTGACTCAGTCCATACTATAAGTTTGGTTCATTTTTACAATTTCTTAAGATTTCAGACAGAGGACAGGGTAAAAAAAAATATTTGGAAATATCTAATGTGAGTTACTTTTTTATTGGAAACTGGGCTAACAAACTATTTTGTTCTTTTTAAGTCTGTGATGATTATTAACAGATGACCAAGCTGATCAACACTTTTTAAGGCTATAGTGAAAAAATTTCACATAGAGACAGAAGCAAATTTAGCTCTGGAAATTTAGCTTATAAACTATTCTTTTAAAGTCTGGTTATCTGTTAATATTCAGACCAATTGGATCAGCACTTTTTGACGGTATAGTGAAGAAATACTTTCATCTTATTTCTTTAACTTTATGTCATTTTGTGATGTAGACTTGCCAAGTAATTACATGGATATCAACTATAAACCCACCACAAATATCAGCATTTTGTCAATTTAACCTCTATCAATGATTTTCACCTGTCCTCCAACTCCATTTTAATGTAGTGTCATCGCGATACTAAAATTTCAAACTCGATTTCAATACTAAGACATAGACTGTATATTCAATACCGATTCCGATACCACAATGATAATAAAAAACACTCTTTATTTAGACAATATAATGTCATTTTCAACATTAAATAATAGTATGTTGTTTTATATTACTATGTGTTATTATATCTGTGTAATCCCTTAGTCGTCCAGGTAGGTTCCATAGTAGTCCATGGTCTATGTGGTCTTATGCTTGTTCTGATTCAGCTCTAGATCATTATGGTCTATGGGTCTTATGCTTGTTCTGATTCAGCTCTAGATCATTCTATAACGGTTGATGTGACTTTTTTAGTACTGATACCTGCTCAAATGAGTATCTAGTTTCAATACTGGTTTTAGTGTCGATTAGTATCTGATTTTCGATACTTTTGACAACCCTCTTTGAATGCAACCTAATGTACACTTGAGAATAGATTTGCCTACTTCTTTAATACTCCATACATAATAACATATCAGAAAGCTACACTTGGTCAAAATATAAAAGTAGGAAATTAATTAACTCCAAGCTAATTGACCAAAATACTATTGAATTGCTGTGGACTGGAGACACTGTAGGTGGCTAATATAGTAGAACAGTGCAAATGCTCATTGAACAGCAGGTTGACTGGCAGTCAGTTTAAGGGACGATGGCTGGAAATGTAAGGCACTACAGTCTCAAAAGGAAAAACGTATTTAGGTTTTCAGTTTGAGAAAATACAGGGAGCACATGGGAGCCCCTTTTAAAATGCTTTTAGGTTTTGGGATAAGGGATTAATTCTTTCCACATTCCACATTCCTTTACCATGGGAGCCTATTGGAGCAGTATTTCTCAAAGTGTGGGTCTTCTTCTTGTATTTGCCTCATTAAGAGTCAGTTTTATTTATTTATGTTTTCATTCTGGTTTAGACTTGCTTTAAATTGGATGGTACTCGGGTGTGAAAAACTATTGCTTTAAGGCTTATAGAACAACAATTTCCTTTTCTAAAAATGTGTTTAGTCCTGTTATTAGAAAAAAAAATAAACAGCTTAAATATTGTTGCTTTGTTGTCATATTTTTTTCCAATTGATCAAACCTAACTTATACAAAATATGATTAACCTAAGACTAGCAATAATTGCTATAAAGAAACAATTTACACTGGCTTGTGTGTAACTTTCATATTTTCAAATAGTTAAACTCTTCTGCCAATTATGTTTGGAATTTGCAAAAAACAAAATATAGTAGCCATAGATTTCCCCAAAAGCACTTTAAAAGGGGCAGTGAGGACAGAGTACATAGAGGGAAAAGCAGCTTGTAGTATTTATATTTCAGTACTGTATTCCTGTTTTTTATCTGTGTACTGTATTCCTGTATGGTTTTCCTGTGTGCTTACAAGCGCGTGAACGGCCCCACGTGCAGTGGCCCTCTGATCTTGGGGGAGGAGCATGCGTTCGTGGAGAGATTGAAGGAAGTGGAGGAGGGAGAGGAGGAATAGGGAGAGGAAGAGCCAGAGTCACCACTGCTGTTCAGGCTGAAGACCGGAGAGATGGCCACGTCCACGATGCCCTGACACAGCTCTGAGTACAGCTTCCTGGAAAAGAGAAGCATTAAACAAGCAAGACATAAGGTCACTTCATCAAAACATCAAATTTGGGACTAAACCCAGAAATAAACCTAGACTAGACCAGGACTAAACCAGAAATAGAAGCAGACCAAACAAAGTCTACATCAGGACTAAATATGACCACAAACAAGGACCAAACCAGGACAAGTGTGAACTCGGTCATAACCTGATTAGGCACAAAATTAAAATAATGATCAACAATGCATTAGTTTTGCAATAAAGTCAGATAGATCAAATTACACACTCACTCCCCATGAGCATCACCTATTGCTTGTTCACTTGCTAATGAGGTTAGCTTTATAATATCAATCTGGAATGGCACCTGTTGAAATTCTTCTGGAAGAGGAGAGACTCTCAGGGGAGTTTTAGCCAACCACAGCAGCCAATTGATTCTATAATAAAACTGAATGCGTAGTATCATACTACTTCTTACTCTTGCTACTTTATAAGCAAATAAGAAAATTCTGCTGAGAGCTTTCTGCTCGGCATCAAAAGGTGTGTGGACTCGTTGGAAACGAATCAGCAGGAGACATACAAGACTTATTCTCAAGAGTTTTGAAAACTTTGCAAGAATTCATCTTATATTACTAGGTTAAAAACAGATGCCATATTAAAGAGATTCCCTGGATTACCCTCAGCTGTAGTATTGTGTTGTATATAAAATCTGTGTGTACTGACTGTGCACAGGCTGGAGCCCCATTGATCTCGATGAGCCAAACTTTGAAGCTCTCATCCACCATGAAGTCAAAGCCGAAAAGCTGGAAGCTTTGGTACGACAGGTGCTTAGTGCTGATGGCAGGTTCAATACACGACAGACAGCTCCTGCACACACACAGAGGGAATGGAAGGAGAGACAAAATGGAAACAAAATGTGGATCATTCAGTAATTGTTATATTACTGATCTTATTATCTGAGCAGTTTTAGATCAAATTGAACATTGAGTGATGCAAATTCAAATTCTGACAGGAAACAAAATCTGTGTAAAAAAGTAAAATAAATACCTTATCTTATTGAAAGATTAAACGATTCTGATAATCTTACTTAATCTTATTTTTACGTATCTAAACATTGCAATTGTTTTAAAATACTATTTATTTATTTTTACAATTATTTATAATGGTTAAACTAGTATGAATGTGGTGTGTGACTGTGAGTGGATGGAGGGGTCGATGCTGCAGATTGGCAGCCTCACTTCTGTCAGTCTGCCCCAGGGCAGCTGTGGCTACAATAGTAACTTAACACAAAGTACGAAATGAATGAATAATGCACAAAATTGCAAAGCGACTTTGAACATCTGTAAAAGTCTCATATAACACTGATGCATCTATTGTTTTTCAACTATGTGCTTTATAGTCATGTATCAATCACAAAGAAAGTATGTGGCTAAATGATAACAATAACATTATGCCCAGGGTCATTTAAGTAAATTTGCAAAACACATTCTGAGTACATACATCTACCCCAGATAGTCTCTTAACTTGTAACACTGTGTCATTGCCCTCGGAAAGTTCGATTTAATTTTAGCCCTGTCTTTTAATCTGGGACACCCCCCAAACTCACTTGATAATGTGTTTGATCTGAGGTAAGATGGAGCTCTCCAGCGTGACCCCGTGGCTGTTGAGGAGGTAGAGTCTGAAGTCTGAGAAGAACATCTCGTTGCCCTCCTCGTAGCGGCCGTAGTTCTGGGACATCTCCTTCTGGATGCAGTGGTTGGTCAGGTGACTGGTCATGTCCCCCAGGTCCTCACTGTTGTAGGGCTCTGAGGAGGTACGCAGCACGCCCTCTCTGTACAAGTAAATGTTGTACTGATGGTCTACCAGCACCCAGCTCCTGGCAATACATTAGACTACATGTCAAGACTGAAAAACTCTACTCCAACAGCTTTATAAACCTGGTCACTCCTAAAGCCTGCACAGCTTTTGGCAGCTCCTCATTTGAATTCTCTGCAGTGACTGGAACACCTACAACAGACTTTAAAACTTAGGTCTTTTTTGCTCTATCTACTTCTAAAAACTCAATCCAGAGTATTTAACAGGATCAGTGCACATACTTTTAACACTTTTACTCCTCTAATCTGCAAATGTTTCACTGTCTCATGTTACGATTCACTATTTCATATTATGATTGAACGATATTCGGTATCGTTTTATGCTGCGTCTTGGCCAGGTTGTCATTGCAAATGAGAAGGTGTTCTCAATTGACTTACCTGGTGAAATATTGAATAAATAAAATAAAGAATTTTAAACATTTTAAAAAAGGGTTGTCACATTTTCAGAGACAAACAAGCGACCAAGCCTTTGATAAAAAGCCCAAAACAAGCAACCACAGTCTCAAAATTAAGCCCAAAAAAGCTATTAATACAAGATCAAACAAGTGCTGATTAGATGCACATATTCATCATACAATTAACATAAATAACATCTCTAAAGCATTATTTTTATGCTATTTCTGGGTTCCTTCAGTGGCTACATTTACATACGTGTACATATATTTTTGGAGATGTAAATGTAATAATACTTTTTTTTAATAACACTATTTTTAGCCTCATTGTCTTTGTCCTTGTGCTGTCCTCATTCAGACATGTATGATAGATCAGAAAGAAATAAGTTGAGTATCCTCACATCAGAGGGGCAGACTGACAGAAGTGAGGCTGCCAATCTGCGCCATCGGCTCTGACCACCACCAATCACTCACACACGCGCCACATTCATACCAGGTAAAGTGGATTAAGTGTCTTGCCTAAGGACACAACAATTTCTTTGCCACTGGCGCCCCACTGTAGCATCTGGTAGTCCCAGTGGTCTCCCAACCAAGTACTAACCAAGCTAACCAGCCCTGCTTAGCTTCTGAAAGATCAGGCTTTGACAAGAAGGTTTGGCCACCCCATTGTTCCAAACCACTGTGATGCGATTCTCTGCAGTATATTTGTATACACTGTTAGTTTTCCAGCCTGCGACTTGCCTGATGTCAAACTTGCGGTTTCCTGGCTGCAGCAGCAGAGGCTTCTCCAGGTATTTCTGAATGACGTGGACTTGGCCCTGATTATCGATATACTCCAACAGCTCAGTGGCATCATGGGAAATCAGGATACCAGCTCCTGTGGCACAAGCAATACAACTTGAACTTAATACCTGTAAATTATGTTGGCTGGCCGAGTTCAACTTCATATTACAATTTAATAGCACCAGGAAACACTAGATTTACTCCTCCAGAGTTTATGGGATGCTGTAGGTTATTATATGAACAGTAATATAATAAAAATCAATAAATGTGGGTTATTTTTAGATTCACTTGTAAATAGCAATACAAGAGCTCTTAAAGTTTTAGTGCCCTTACAATATAAAGTAATTTAATACACCTGGGGTATTATATAACCAGACACTAAACACTAAATGTTTAATGGAATGCTATACTGTTTTTTTTGTTTTTTGTTTTAATCTGGCGGAACAACTGGTGGAACCAAATACAGAATGTAAAATTTGAACTACTGTGCAACATTTTGAAAACTGTTCATGTTTATAAAGCATATTATAATATACATGAAGAGGAATTACAATTGTGCAAGTCATTGTCAAACTCACTCATATCTTTATTATTTACTTAGTATTCCACCCCTGACTGGATCAACATGCATCTTATTGTGATTTGTCCTATATATTCCAGTTTTTCTATTGGGCCTTTTTAATTGACAGTGCTACTGCCAACTAATTTTGTATTAAATTGCACAAATTAAAGGTGGATTGTTTTAAGTTTATAAAATCAAGATTGAAAGCTACATTCATATGCTATGATTAAAAAAAAAAGTTAAAATTCTGAACAATCATTACAAGGTAAAATATTGTGAAAGTGTTTGAGGGAAGCCCTAGTCCTCATTGGTATAATTTCCTAATACAGACTCTTTACCTTTAGCTCCAGCTGAAGACTTTGCGATCCACACCGTCCCGTCTCCACTCTCCTTCTTGGCATTGTACGAGGCCAGAAACACCTCCCTCTCGTCGGTTTTGGGGTTGCTCTTTAAGTGGCTTATGCCGTTGGATGCTGGGGCCACAGGTGTGTTCAGGTTTGTGGGATAAATAATGTACGATTCAGGAAACCAGTTACAAGAGTCCCGCAGCTCCGGACTGGTCTTTATTAACCTGATGGATGGACGAGACAGACAATGTCAATGTAAAGCCTTTTAAATAATTAAGTTGAGGCATTAGATGTATAGATTTTTGTTGTTAAGAAGGATGATACCCACTTGACCAAAGAGGCCTTTCTGCAGAGCTTGTCCGCTCCTCTGTAGTAGTTCACAAGCTGCACAAGACCTGGTTCATGACCTGAAAACAGGAATTTTAATATCTAATATCTTGTATATGAGCGTTTGTTACCCCAATAAGTGGCATACACAAAAGTTTAACAAGACATTACTATTACTGCTATTACTATTACACATTTCCTTAGATACTGTAGAGAGTTTTCATGTATAGAAAGTTATGATGTGCTGTTATTTTACTAAACAGACAAATTCTGTCATGTCTTCCAGATCTGCAATTTTCATCATTCTGAAACCCATGGATTGGTTAACAGTGAAGCATTAGGAATACTTGAGATTGTATTAACATACTTATTTATTTGATGCAATATGTTAAGGGTTCAATTTTAACTGAAATTGACAAATTGTCTGATTGATTTTTGTCTAATTAATTGCCTTTGCAAAAGTAATATTTGAAAACACTGCAATTGAAATAGCTGCTAAGTAAACCAAACCCCAAACCGGTTGATTAGCAATCCTTTAATATTTGGTTTAATATTTTGTTTTTTTATTGGAACTACTAGAATAGATATGTGCCATAGGAATACAATCTATTTACAAGGGTAAAACGCAGTAGCCATAGAAGTAATTACAATGTTATTACATATTCAAGCCAGCAAATAGGTTGGATTAGTTGTATAGAGCTAGTCAAATCATGCAACATTATTCTTTTGAAGTGGCACAAAAATCCTGTGTGGGTGGACAGTGACAAGAAGTATGACATTATTGGTAGCCATAGATGCGATTACTTACCTAAGCGTCCAAATGGCAGTCTGTTCCTCTCCCCGAGCATCAAGTTGAATCTGGGATTGTCTTTTTTCAGCCTCTTCCAGTGTCCAGTGGCAAGAAGGATCTTCGAAACTTCTGCATAGACAGTGCTATTGTCGTCTCTGCTCACAAACGTGTACATTGGACCACTCATAATTCCCAATCAATGGATCTAGTAATATAAAAAGGTGTCTAAAATATCTTGCTAGTTTTGCGAAAAAGCTGTGGTCATTGCAGCAAACGGACACTGGGCTATCTTGTCTTTTCGTGGCATGATGATTCAGTCATATTCACTACAATCAAACTAGTTATTAAGCTGTTGTATGCGAATCTAACGCTATAAAAAGTAATTAAAGACATCTAATGCGTAAAGAGGTAACATAATGCATATTCGCTGCTGCAAAATGATATTTAAATTTCCAGAGAAGGGTGTGACTACTGCTGCTGCTGCTACCGTATTCACTGTGGGAAGCTGGTCCTGTCCACATTCATTGGCATCCCGACTGCTTTTGGGTGTAAAATAATGCGGCTAAAGCTAACGACTCAAATCAGGAGCTGTTAAAAGTGTCTAAAGATGAGTACGGAGTCGTTATAAGATGATAAAAGTTAGCTAGCCATGCACAATTAAACATGCAAGCGAATATTTCCACCCGGCAGCATGTTTTGTCCGCAGCTGCTGTCATCCGCTGTAAACACTGGGCTCCGCGACGTTGGGTAATGTAGTTTTATTTTTACTCAAAACGTCTCACCAAACTACTTTGCATAACATGTGTCACGTGATTCAAAATAGTAAATTGATCAAGTGTAGAATAAATAATAAAGGCATTGGATTTGAATGCATGACAATTCAGATAAATAATAATGAAGTAAGATGAATCATAAAATAAACTACGTGTCCCACAAGGCATTGCGAAAAGAGAACTGCTTCCCTGATTAATCTGCACTGTGGCCACTAGATAGAGCAAAAGTCCATAAAAGGAGTAGAAACCGTACTGACATGTAAAATATATGTTAAAAAATGAAAAATAAAAACTTTAATGAATTAAAGTTTAATTACATAAAACGTATGATGCAGGCTTTGAGATACTGTGATAGTGTTCTTTTTTTCGAATAAACAATGTTAGAGTAAACTAGATGTAGCATAATATTAATTTTAAACAACATGAAGGAACATGTATTTTTCTTGAGCTAAAAAAGTAATAAACAGTTGAAACGATACTGCACCGGAAGTCGTAGTGCAGGACGCAGGAAGTAAGAGAAGGCCGTGGCGGGAACAAATCAAAACAAACCACGTTAACTTTTCTCAAGCTGTATTTGCCTTTAACTGTAAGATTCGGAGGATATTTGACAGTAAGTATGGTTTCTCTCCCGTTTGGTTGTGTCAGGTTTCTTATTTAGCCAATGCAAAGTCATTTGTGTATGAAAAGTGCTTTACTAAAGATTTAAAACCCCACACGAGACCAGATGTTGACAGAAAAATGCAGCACATTGCTCGACACGTTGCTTTAGCTATTAAGTGCAATTGGCACAGTAAACTGACTATCTATGTAATGAGATGATTTTGCTCATGGTGCTGTTTACAGAGAAAAAGAGGTGTACAATATAATGTACAAGAACAAACAACGTGAAGTTAACTTGATGTGCAAGACAATAATATTTGAAGCTGGAAAACGTGTCTTATTATTTATTTAATCAAATTAGTAAGTGATTAGAGATGTCAGTACCAAGTCTTCCTGCTTTGTTTATTTTTGAGAAGAAAACGTACAAATTAATTTAAATTGAGCAGCTTCATTGAAACAAACGTTTTATTTCATATTGTGCAACACTATAATTACAATTAGTTGCAAAATGCTTAAAGGTTCACCGTGTAATGATTCTGGTGGAGTAGACCTGTCACTATAACACATTTTGAAGTGCAATATATTGCGGAATAAAATATAGACAATGAATGATAATATTGAAACTAAATTATGCCACTGACACCATCACCCTAAATCCCTCCAAAAAATATTGTAAATGTCAAATATTGTTAAAAACTTAAGTTACTTTAAATAAATGAAAGAATGAAACACTTTCACAGTAACACAGTAGTAAGTTTGAATTTATAATGAGTCATAGAAGTTATTTATTCAACCCTTTACAGCTCAAATCTTATTGCATTGCCAAAAAATAACCAAGAATGTCCCATTAGTCCAAAGAAAACATCCCCACGATGAATGTTGACCCCCACAAATTATTGTTCCATCTGTCTTGTATTGAACGATAAATCAAATTGTTTAATACGACTCAATTTCAGTTTTGTGCATGTAAACGCACACATACAAAAATCAGATCTAATTACTGGGTTACTGGATTATCAGATTTTTACTGAGCATGTAACTGTACAAACTGAGTCCCCTGTACCTGGAGGATCTCACTGAGGTTGTGTGATTACATTCAGGTCAGAGGTCACATTTGCTTCCGTTTAATTTTTCATGTGTCCCTTCTTCTCTTTCAGCGGGAGCAGGCCAGGCATGAGCAGCCCACACCTGGACGAGTGGCAGAGGAGGTCCTTTGACATTTCATCTGGCACCAGCACCCCTCAACAGACGGCCGACTCGTTCAGAGCCCACATCTTGGACATTCAGTATGCATGGGCAAGCCACCAGCTAACTCAAGCCGCGCAAACCAGGCTGCTACGGACATACACTGAATGCTATGCTGCCGTGCTAGACTCGGATGACCCCAAAAACGGGTTAAACAACTATGCAGAGAGCGCCTTGCATTTGGCCAGAAGTCAGAAAAACCACAGTGAAAAGTGGGAGTCGGGGCTAAGCTTGGAGGGGCTACTGAAGATGCCATGCGTGCAGAAGATGGAACAAGCAAAAAGTAAAGCAAAAGAGACAACGATAAAACCAGAGGATGAAAATATAACAGTTGGACAAGATGGCCGAAGTTTGTCTTTTCCAGTAAGAGCTGAGAATGCAGGTTTCACATCAACAACACAGCAGTATACCATGCCAAAACAAGCCAGTAGTGCTTCCATGATTGCAAATTCTTCTACATTTGAGCAAACAAGAAGCATTGCAGATAATTCAAATACTAGACACACATCTCACCCTGTGTTTGGTAATCCATCTTCAGCTCAGAACTCATTTTCGGGTCATCCTAACTACCATACTCCTACTTTTTCCAACCAAAACAATCAACCAACATTGCAAAATTCATCTAAACGAAAGAACTTCTACAATTCCGAAGCGGGAGAGACCAGTAGAGGGCAGTATGGCGGACAAGTCGCTCAAACTTCTGCACCAAAACCAGGGAGCAATTTCAAAACTGCTCGTGAACAATTAATCGTTGACCAACAAAAAAAATACTCGAATCCACAACAGCAAAGAGGGCAGACGCCTGGTTTGGCAGCAGCTATGAAGAAATCGCTAGGTGCTAACCGACCACGCGGAACTTTTTCTAAATTTGTGTCACCTTTGCCAAGACAGGAAGAGGAAAAAAATACGTCCGCCAACAACAACGTGAACCAGGACGGCACCGTTTTGGACGAACGTTTGAAAAATTTTGAACCAAAGATTATCGAGTTAATTATGAGCGAAATTATGGATCACGGGCCTCCAATAACATGGGATGACATTGCCGGACTTGAATTCGCCAAAACAACAATAAAAGAAATCGTGGTTTGGCCAATGTTGCGTCCAGATATCTTCACCGGGTTGCGAGGTCCACCAAAAGGAATCCTACTTTTCGGACCACCAGGAACAGGCAAAACGCTAATTGGAAAATGCATCGCTTGCCAATCTGGAGCTACCTTCTTTAGCATTAGCGCCTCATCACTAACTTCCAAATGGGTGGGAGAAGGAGAAAAAATGGTACGCGCTTTGTTCGCAATAGCAAGATGTCACCAACCAGCTGTCATTTTCATCGATGAAATAGACTCCTTGTTGTCCCAAAGGTCAGACAGTGAGCACGAATCATCCAGAAGAATCAAAACTGAATTTCTGGTCCAACTTGACGGCGCGACCACAGCGGCAGACGATCGAATTTTAGTCGTCGGGGCAACGAATCGCCCGCAAGAAATCGACGAAGCTGCAAGAAGACGTCTAGCAAAGAGACTGTACATCCCGCTCCCAGAAGGAGGCGCAAGACGGCAAATCGTGACCAATCTGATGTCTAGAGAAAGGAATAATTTGAGAGAAAGTGAGTTGGAGAGTATCGTAAAGGCAACAGAGAGCTTTTCGGGAGCAGATATGACACAGTTGTGCAGAGAGGCGGCTTTGGGGCCAATTCGGAGCATTCAGTTCACTGATATAGCCACGATTTCGGCAGATCAGGTGCGACCGATCACTTCCGCAGACTTCCAGGAGGCACTGAAGACGGTGAGGCCGAGTGTGTCCAGCAAAGACCTGGAGCTGTACGAGGACTGGAACAAGACCTTTGGATGTGGGAGATAGAGGAACAGTGTTTCCCATTAATACAGGAGACTGGGGCTTCCCCATAGTTTAAAATTCTACCCCATAGTCTACAACACCCTGGACTATATTGGCATAATAAAATTAGACTTTCTTGCTCATTGTATTATCATAAACTTATAAAAGACATTAAAGATAGGCAGTAAGTTTATACTACACAAATTGAATGAGATAATTTGTGGCACCATAAACAAAATCTATGGGAAACACTGGAGGAATAAACTATCAATGTTGTGTTCATGTGACATCACAACATTGTAGAATCCCTCTAGTTTAAGCTGAAGGACCGGTCAGAGTTCTATGGTGGAATTTGCTGTTTAATTGTCATATTGCAGATTTCTTTAAAAACCAGAGTTATACAGGCCCCTGCTGACATGATGCTTAGAATCGGATCACAAGACTTACTTTGTAGACACCTTATCTGGCACATGTTATTGTTATCACATTTGACACAATTATTTGAGCTGCTGTTTTCAGACTCTCTCTTTATGTGATCTGATTATAGTGGTGTAGTCTTTACAGGTTGACTCTGTTTTATCATTCTTTATATAACTGCTTGAAATGACTTTTTCCGTGTTTATGTTTAAGGGTATTTCTGTATTTTGTATATTGGCAGTGAATTATTCCCTCATTTGAAGCTGTGTTTGTGATCTATAGAAAAAACACACAGTGCGTGGGGGACTACGTTGTAATGCTGCTATTTTTTGTAATTATTTGTTTTTAATCTTAGTTTCATTTTCTATTATTATTATTATTATTATTATTATTAGAATTTGAAAATAAATTTCTTATTATTATGTAAGAATTTGTCCTTGTTTTTTTTTATATTTATACTTTACTTTTTAAACTTTTTTAATGTAACCCTTTTGATTCTAGGAAATGTGTTTCAGTGAATGATTTGTCCATAATTTCCCTAAAAAGATTGTAACACCGTTTCTGTCTTACACCATGAGTTTGTTCCCCTTTTCTCCAGAACATATTTGTCCCAGAGCTCCTGAATGCACCGTCTGTCTGTGCCTGTGCTAATGATGCTGACAGAGAGGAAGTTGGCTAACCCTCTCCTGATTAACACAGAGTGGACACACAGGAACATTTCTCCATCCAACAGTTTGTCACAACAGAACTCCTGACCTCTTACAAAAACATCCAAAACTCCCTACACTACAGTTTATGTAGCAGAGGTGGGTGGTACTCAACTTACTTTTACTTTAAAGACATTTTTAAAGTACAAGTTCCAGAGTACTTGTACTTTTACTCCTACTTCAGTAATATTTGTATTAAAGTAACGGCACTCTTTATTGAATAAAAATTTTGGTTACGCTTCCGACTGTGAGTCTACAAGTTACACAAGCATTTCTTGGACCACTACTTTGTACTTCTACTTGAGTAATATTATTTTGAAGTAACATTACTCTTACTTGATTACAATTTTTGGTTACTCTACCCAGCTCTGCATATAGATGCAGCATTTAATTAGATATTTCTTATCTGTAAAAAGCATTAGCCAGCCTACTTCATAGATTAGTGAAAACATGCTTTTCAATAATACATTCTACAAACAATAGTTCAGCCTGAACTCAGTAAGATAAAGGTGCTCTAGAGCTTTTTCTGTTGGAAAGTGTGTCACCTGCTAGTCTTCATAATGGGATGTTATTGCTTTGCCTGGAATGTTACACAGTATGGCGTTTGACATGTCTATCTGGTATTTATTTTATGTTGGGGGTTTTTTCCTTTTTACCTTAATAAAAAATGCTTAATGTGAGCGGGGTCGTCTCTCCACAGTGGCCTGTAACTGGGCCTGGTCATGGGTGGCAACTGGTAGTTTAATGCTGTACTGTGGAACATATTGGTATGCACTAAAAAATTCCACCAGAAAAAAATGAATAGTGTACCTTTAACTTACCGGTTTCAGGCAAAATGACTGAAAAGCTTGTTTTCATCAAGTTATAAAGTAGCCTAGGGCTAATAGAAAGTATAGTACACCCACCGGCTGCGGTTGCATGGACACTCAAAATGTGATTATTATCAGATGTTTTGCAGTTTTTTGCAGTTATAAGACTGTTATAATGAAATATAAACAGCAAAATCTGATTTCCTTCTGATCATGGTGCCTCTTATTACTTTTTTTTTTCATTTAATTCATCTTAAAGGTCCAGGAATCAGATACTAATCAAATTTAGATGTGCATGTAAATTAAAAAAAAAAAAAGTAGTAGGCCTACCCCAGATATGTGTTAAAGAATAGATATAATTTGACAAAACTAATTGTAATTCCATAGGCTACCATGAAACAGGGCAAATAGGCTGATAGGGCCAGTTTAGAAAATGTAACCACGATGTATTGTAATGTAACTTCTATGTACCTACGTTTAGGATCATTCCACTATAAATAACTAGGCCTAAAGATTTAATCCATGAACTGTCTGTGTTTATTAAAAGAAGGACCACAATTTAGATCCTGTGCAAAGTTGCGAAAAAAAATCTATCATTCAAATTTAATGAAACTTTCTGAAAATCTGGAAGGCCATTTAAAAAAGCAGTCATTTATTTTTCATCTTTTTGTCCAGTTTGTCATAAATATTTCAGGTCTGGTGGCGTGGCATGCGGGTCGCTGGATGGAAACTCTGTTCAATTTGCCAGAAGAGGCGAGGAGCAGCAGTGTGACGTTTGGTCCACAGGGGGGCGCTCTTCGGACAGAGGTACGCCGGGAACAGCGAAGTGTCCGCGGGGTGCAGAGAAGGCCATATGGTGAGAGAGAGAGGGGCTCCGTTTGGGACAAGACTCGAGACACCAAACACTTAGAAGAAAACATATGAATAAATAAAGAGGGGACAGTTGTCTATATACATACATTAGAGAGGGTCATTCCCTGATGTTTTGGCTGGGGCTGAATTGTTATGCACAATATGGCAAACAATTTATCTGGTCTGTTTCTTTCAGGGGTAACAGTGAACAAGCATCTGTCTTCATCTGATTCTTTCCTCTCATCCTCTGCTCCATCTGACACTCTCCTTTCCATCCTCTGCTCCATCTGACACTCTCCTCTCCATCCTCTGCTCCATCTGACACTCTCCTCTGCATCCTCTGCTCCATCTGAACCTCTCATCTGCTCCACTGCTCCATCTGGAAAAAAAAAACAAAACAAAACAAAAAAACAAAACTGCCATAACTGTGAACTGGACTCTGCGCTGATGCAACAAACAAAATCATCTACACCTTTTACTGCTATATCTACCTCTGCCTTATCATGTTATTGTTGCGTTACATGCTCACCACTTGCTTGTCTCCATGGAGAAAGAGAAGTTTAATGCCATTCTGTGGAATATTCCAGGCAAAGCAATCATGTCTCAATGGAGAAAAATAATAGGCAGATCAGGAAAGTGACTGCACCTGGCTATAATAGTCCACAGTATGACATAAAACATATCTCCATGGAGAACGTTCCAAAGTATGGTTTTGATTTATATTTCCATGGAATCATGAAGGTAACGTGCCACCACCAGAAAGTTACATACTGTACTTTTAAGTAATCATCCAAATCACTTTCTTATATCCTCTTGGTTAAGGCCACGTTCAGTTACTGTACTCAACTCAGCCAATTTAGATCTTAAAAATACAGTTCAAGTGTCTGATGTTTGGCCACATTACTCTGTCCTGCCAACATTCTTCTCCATCCTTTTCTCCTCTCTTGCCCTTCTCTCCCCACTTTCCCCTTCTCCTCTTTTCCCCTCCTCTCTCCTCTGTCCCTCCTCTTTCCTTCTCTCCATCCTCATCTCTGCCCTTCCTCTCCTCTCTCCCTCTCTCTCCCTTCTCCGCTTCCCCTTGCTTCTTTTTCTCCTCTCTCCCTCTCCTTCTCTCACCCTTCTCTCCCTCATCACTTTTACCCCCCTCCTCCCCTCTCTCCCCCTCTCTCCATCCCTCTCCCCCTGTCCCGTTGGTCACATCTGCCTCCCCCTCACAGCAGCGCCATCTGTCCGGCCTCGGAGCTGCGGCGCTGGGCTCATGCTCCGCTGACTCCCCCCCGTCCTCCTCCACACAGCTCCACTCCGGTCCAGCACGCACACCACAGTCCACAGAGAGGCAGAGAGATGGGGCAAGACTTCAGGTCGGATGGACACCGGACTAACGGCGTAAAACCGCGCATAAACCTAAAGCAGAGACGAGAGAAACAATGAGGTAAAATTATAATTGTGATTTGGGATGTCACAACTTTTAGTGTTATGATTATTGTGAGAAGAAACTACGGCCCGGGGAGCAATTTTTGGTGACCCTTCTGCTGAATTCGCCCCAAATGAACATAAGCAGAACTTTTTACGGCAAATGTGTGCAAATATAAGTAAATCTACCACTATAAACTCAATGAGATAACATAGCGCTGTGACACAGACCTTAAATGAACGTTCCAAGCCTTATTAAAGGTACAGTGGCTCTGTTATACCAATGTCAAATGCACTCATCTGAATAACTCACTGTATTTACCACCCTCCACTTTGAATATGTTATGTGGCCCTCGGTGGAAATAAAACTGACACCCCTGGTCTAATAAATCACCATTCCAC
Source organism: Periophthalmodon schlosseri (assembly GCA_000787095.1). NCBI lineage: Eukaryota > Metazoa > Chordata > Actinopteri > Gobiiformes > Gobiidae > Periophthalmodon > Periophthalmodon schlosseri. The sequence continues at coordinate 35,689 of JACM01011297.1, forward strand.
TTGTGTGTGTCCAGCTTTACGAAATAGTTAAGATATAGTTAAAGATATAGACATCTTATGTTTACTTTTATGTTTACTTTCTTGGATTGGATTAAAATTACACAATTATTATTTTTAGTTCATACTGTTCTATTGTGACAATTATCACTTGACCAAATCATTGTGATTTAACAACATTTTATGCAAATTCAAGTAAAAAGTAAAAGTAAAAATAAAAGTATAAGTAAAAGTAAAAAAGAAACCACGGGTAAAGTTACATTTAAATGATTTATTTTATAGTGTATTTTGAATTTGAATGGCACAAAAAAGTTGCCCACATTATTTTTTGGTAATAAAATATTCTTAAAGTAAACTAATGAATAATGAGATTGAACTGTAAATTAATGCCATAGTTTTCCATACTGAAAAATGTCCTAATCTGTAAGTGCATTGAAAATCTATATATTGTCCTGTAGGGACAAGTTTAAATGAACCTGGAATTTTCATATTATAAAGGCTGAAGGGTGCTCTTAAACTTCTGGACGAAACTTCCCTTAATTAAAGAAACTGTTCTAACTCACTGTCTTACTGATAGATAAATAAATACATATTTTCTGTCAAAATGTCTTCATAATACTGTGAAACGTCACTGTCTATCCGCTGCCAGTCTTTCTGCTGACAGCTGTGTGTGTGATTGGCATTCACCTTAATTATCTCTGAAGGCCTAAGGTTAAAAGACATTTCCGAAGAGTCCAGTTTAATTTTAATGGGTATAACTTTTCTTTGTATTTATATTAAACCAAAATATACAGTATTTATATGAAGAGTTCATCTTTTCATTTGCTTAATGGGTTGCATTTACGTGACATAACAATATTGTAGAATCCCTGTAGTTTAAACTGAGCTGGAGGACAGGTCACGGTGCTATGGTGGAATTTGCTGTTTAACTGTCGGATTGCAAATTTGTGGACCTGGTTTATGGTTAATATCTCTGCAATTACTGGGCCTATCCAAATGAAACAAAAACTGGCACAGAGTTTGGCACATTCTCTGTGAATATACTGAAACAAAACTAAAATGACTTTTTCACAAAATGGTGCCATTATTTAATCTCAAACATCCCAGTGGCCTTCATCTGAAATTACGACTTCATCAAATTGTAGAACACCTTTTATGGTTTATGTGTCCCCTTATAGATCCTTTTTATTCTCCAGTTCACTTGTATCTGTTTGTCTCTGGACAGAGGGAAGAGGAGAAATGCCACAGAATCACTCAGGGACTCTTACCGTCTCCGTTTTATGAGGTATGAACGCACTCATCCACACCCCTTTACTGGTGTCACTCATTTTGTATGTTTAATATTTTAAAAATGTGGTTTTAGGACAATTATATATTTACTATTCATTTACATATATACTATATATGTACCTTTTCTGGAGGAGGCCACCTCTCCTTAGATGTGTAACATTGCCTTGTTGCATCCCTGCTTGTGGGGAGTACAGATCTAGGTATGTAGAAAACTCAGGCCTAATGGCTACTGAGAGTAAATGAGTTGAAAGCAAAATTGAAATCTACCGTCATATTGGCTAATGAAAGCATGGTTTTTGTTTTATTTCTTTACTCTTAAACCTTGTGTTGAATGCTGTGTGTTACAGACATTGAGATGAACTTTTTTCTCGTAAGAATGCTTCTCATGCTTATTTTAAGATGTCTTCACTGGCACCTGTTACTTACATTACATGATACTGGTATTCATCTCCTGTGACAAGAGGCCTTTGCAATACGTCTTTTCAGTGACTGCAAGCAATCTTTTCAGTGACATATTCTACCTTCTGGTAACAGTTAGCCAGCCTGTACCTTTATTCATCTGATCAGATAAAACTTCTTTCAACTCTCCTGGTCTGCAATCACTTCCTTCCCAATTACAGCTAACTACAGTGTTACGTAATGCCTTGCCTGTCAACATATACTACTTCCCATATCGATATGCAGATATAAATATTGGCATAATTCGCACACAAAACCTAAACCCTTAAAGCTTGCAGTATATCACTGTTTTTCGTCATTTTATTCCCTTGTTAAGTCGGGACTGGACCAAGGACTAAACCAGGATTTGAACAGGACCAAATCAGGATAAGTGTGAATGCACCTAACACTTTATACTGAATAAAGCATTTATGAAGCCCATAAATAACTTCCCCAAAAATGAAACACTGACAATTCTTTGTGCATAGTAAAATATCTTTTATTCATATTTTTGCCAGAAGCTCCAACCATCAGCCCTCCATGTCATATGTGTGACCCAAAGCCACAAGACCAATCCAGCAGCATTTACATACATTTAACACAGTAAAATAAAAATAATATAAAAAGTTTTGACACTACTCTACTGACAACCACTTTAATAAATATAAGCACAGTGGGAATGGGAGGCGTGTGTTTTAAATAATGACCATTACAAAGACACAGACTGACTACTGCACTACTGGGTACATGAGTTTATATAGAGGCTGTGACTGCATCGAAACATTTAAATACAGGTACAGGAATATTTTGTATTTTGAAATTATATAAAAAATGGCTGCCTTTTTCATAAGAATAAAACACATCTGTACAATGTTTACAAGAAATCCGTAATTGTGTGAGCTGTTACAAGTCCATATATAACATTTATAAGTTTATATTAAACCCTTACATATTTGGAAGAAAATCCAGTGTTTTTTGTCCAAGTGGTGTTGCCATACCCAATGGTGCTCTGAAGTGATTGGACACTTGAAGTAAAATTTCTTTTCCATAGAATTGCAAAGAACTGTGTAAATTTGGATTGCTAATCAGCCATAATAGGGTAACTAAAATACTTAAACTTAATTGGTGAAAAACGTTTGGACACCCCTATCTAATTAAACCACAAACTTTAAATGCATTTCAACTTTTAATTCATCAATGGGTTTTTAGAATAACTGTTGTACTTGGAAGACAAGGAACAATGAATTTAAAAATAACTAACATTTTCTGTTTCATTTTTGTCTTTGCCACATTAGTTTAATCTTTTTTGCATAATTTTCCTTTTCAAAATCTGTGAGCGATCAGAAAGAAATCCGATTCCTCAGATGTAACTGTTTACATGACAATCAATAATCTGATTACTCCAGAAATCAGATTTTGGCTGTGCATGTAAACAGACATTGTGAACATTATATCATGCGTTTGTGTATTTACATCATATTATTTTCCCTTTGTGCTCAATTGAGACTAGTGACAGTACGGAGAAGTGGAAGTACCAGGATGAGGAAGTGAGTGAGCGCTGCTCCAGGAATCCTGTCACCTCTAATTCCTAAAATTCAGATCAAATTTAGTTTCAGGTTTGAGAATTATACTACTATTTTAAATTTGTTTTTTTACTTGGAACTGACATAACTGAACTTATGAACTTGTTCTCAGCCTCGGAGTTTGCTGTCATGGTAATGCTAACAACAACTAATATTGCACTTCCTGATCAGCATATGTTGTTGAACTTTTCATGTATGACCTGAGGTCAGATTTTTGGGAATAATTGCAGAGCAGTGGGCAGCGATAGGGGGTAGGTAAAAACTGAAATTTTGTTTCTAACAGTGAAGACATTGGATCAATCTACTTCTCTTTACTGTCATGCTATTTTTGTATCTTTTTCAGTGTGTTTTGTTATTGGTTACACTTATAATATCTACACCTTAATAAAGCATGAATAAAGACTTGATTTATAATGAACAAATAGTTAATCAGTGGTCTATTAAGAATAGTTCAGGCTTAAACTAACTGATTAATGGGTTAGGAGTTAGGTTTAATTACGTAGTTACTAAGCCAGAATTATTCTTAAAGTCGGGGTATTATACAAAATCTGCAAAAGCTTTCTACTCTGTTGTAATGTTGTTCCCTCATCAAAAACATGCCTGAAGTGGTTTTATATGTCAACCATGCATGTTTGAGTAATATAGCGATCTCACCTGGGTCCTATTTGAACCCTCCTTATGTTTAGCAGTAGAACCTTTACAAGACTCAGCCCACAAGCCTACGTCACCCATGCTCCCTCACGGCAATGTTTCATAAATATACAAAAGCATGACACAAAACAATACTCTACAACTTCACAAACCTGATGCGATGTGAAGTAGTTTCATTAACGGGATGCACACTGATTGTAAGAGCAAGGGGAGAGGGGACTGAGAGCGTCAAAAACGAAACTGAAACTCATAAAACATGCTAATATGTTGTTATGGGTGAATATAGCATCTTCAAAACAATAAAAGGTAACAATACCCCCTTTTTAATAAACTATTTGTTCATTATGAATTAAGTCTTCCTTCATGCTTTATTAGGGATAATTAGGTGTAGTTACTATAAGGTGACTGCAGACTGGTTAGTATCGGTGCTCCCCTCTCGTGATATGGGATGAAAACTCGTATCTATCCTGGCTTCGGTGTCCACACAGATTGCATTCGAGCGGGTCTCTGAAACCGTGGCAACCCATGTGAATCGTGTACATGACGTGATCCAGGAACAACACTCTACAATGTTCACACCTGTACGCTCGGACCTGCTCTCCATCCGAAGTTAGCACCTTAAAACCTTCCGATGCTAGCTCCAACCCCACGCGCATCGCTTCGTACTGCCTCTGCTGCTCCTCTTTGACCAGTGGGATCACTCCATTTCTCGCTCCGGATGTTATGTGATTGGTTAAGTAGATTAGCCCGGCAGCAGCGCCCCCCGCTGGTCGATCCTCGTTATTGCTCTCTGTATCGTCGGTGCTTTCGTGTCCGCTGTGGCTAGGGGACCCATCTTTCTCACTGGAAGCGGACTTGGATTTGGAGAGGAGGAGGAGGTTTTCGGCTGCGCTGTCTTTCGCTGAGAGGTTGTGGGGAGTCGAGTTGTCGTTTTGGGATTTGTGGAAAGGGAACATAGACACCAGTCCCACGTCGGAGGAGGAGCCGGGTGAAGTTTGGACCAATGGGCGTAAGGAATCAGCGCCAAGGTAATTGATGGCGCTGTTTATGGCCTGGTCAATCACGTGAGGCTGCATCAGATCTGTGGAGGCGGTGTCGTACGAGAGGTCCGAGAGGCGCTTGTCACCTGAAATGAAAAATACATTTGGGTTACTAAGAGAGAACATTTTCGTGAAAATTAAGTGCTGGTTAATTAACTTACAAACAGATGCAGTGAATTAGTTGATCAGATGGAGAGGTTATTGATGTTAATGTAATTAACTTCAATTTAGTTCCATTTATATTAGATTAGATTCACCTTAATAATTCAGTGCAATGAAATGCAGCATTTAACTAGAAGTATAACAAAACAAGGACTGGAATAAACTGGAGTAAATGTTTTTATACTACTACTGACATATTTACAACTTGGAGAGGTACCTCAACTGTTGTTTAAAGGTGCACTATGTAACTTTTCTGGTAGAGGGTTTGCCACCTGCTTGTCTCCATGAAGATTTTATTGCTTTGCTTGGAATGGTCCACAGTATGACATTGAATTTATCTTGCATTTACTCAATTCCAGGTTTGTTTTGCTCAAATACCAAATTAACGGATCTTATCTGCAACGTGATCTGGCGGGATCACCTGTTCGTCTCCATGGAGATGGATAAGTTTAATACCATACATTTCAGACAAAGCTATATTTTCTCCATAGACACAAGCAGGTGGTGCACCAGCCACCAGAAAAGTTACATATTACATCTTTATAGATTTTTAAACTAGAATTAAACTCCCCTAACTTTTTGAAAAAAAAATGTGCACACCCAGACAGCTTTTATCATAGTAATGACATTGCTAGTACTTTGGAGTGATTTGTCTGATGTTTTATATGTAATACAAGTATTGATAAGTATTGATAAGGAAGCAGCGCTTACCCACAAACTTCTGTGGCATAGAGCTCTTCCTTTTAGCTACATTATTGGCCAGTCTGTCGAGCACCAAGGCTCTGTCACAGCCAGACTGCCCCATGTCCTCCCTCCCATCACTGTGGCTCTCCTCCTTCACTACTGCAAAATACAACATAGAAGGGGCACCGTCAGAAAACCTCAGCAGTACTGCAGATCTTTCAAGCTCCTCTGTGTTTTTAAAGTCCATACATATGCGCCTAAGTTATCTTTCCTACACTGGTAAACTGCAACTCCCCAAAATCATGTCTCAGATAAAATAACTTGTTTTCCAAATATTTTTCATTACTGTCAGTTGTAAAATGTGAAAGATGCTAAGATGTACAGATAGTGTGTAGGTACAGACCTGGGTAGATGTTGTTCTGCAACCCCATACACTGCAGGTAGTTATGACAACGCTCTTTGTGCTCTTCCAACGAGCTCCTCTGTTTGTAGCTCCGCCCACAGTATGCACACTTATGAGGCTTACCCACTGCAACAGACAACCACAAGGATATGTTAATATACAAGGAGATTTGACACTAACTTCACAAAATAACATCCCAAACATTGATTTAACCTGAAAATATAAGTTACCTTCAATGCGTACAGGTGATGGCCTGTATAACAGCAGTATTGAGTTCATTGTGAGTATTAGCTGAAAATGACTATAGTATGTACCAGAGTGTGTACAGGTTATAATCAGTAGTGCTGAGTGAGTGCGGGGGTGGCCATAACTAGAGGTAATAGTGTTCTCTATAATCACTTTACAGTTTTGCGCATTATTCATTCACTCCACACTCAGTGGTGGTAAACTGTTATTGTAGAGACAGCTGCCCTGGGGCAGACTGACAGAAGCGAAGCTGCCAATTTGTGCAATCAGTCTCTCTCACCATTTCCAGTTTGTTTTAGAGACACTGCTGCCCCACTGTGGTACTTTGTATTCCCAGTGGCCTAACCAGGCCCAACCCTGCTTAGCTTCAGGCATTGGCAAGGTGGTATGGCAATCACCAGTACTGAAGTAGTACTTTCTATTGATTTATATATATGTGATGTCAGTAGTTTACTTGAGTGAGCGCAGGTATGGGTATGGCCAGTATTATAATGGTAGTTAATATTGATCCGAACAGTTTTTTTCAGCAGTTAGTAGTTTACCTGGATGATAAGTTTACATGAGTGAGTGTGCAAGTTGATCACTAGTATAATATAATATAATCATTTTAATTAGTTAATAGAGTTTACATGTTGTTAGTTTACCTGAGTGCGTGCGCAGGTGTCCGGTTAGGGCGTCACGGCGACGGCATGCATAGCTGCACAGGTGACATTTAAAGGGCTTTTCTCCAGAATGAAGCTTTATGTGTCTGAGCAGGTTTCCCTTCTGAGTAAACGAGGCCCCACACTGACTGCACTGGAACGGACGCTCGCCTGAAAATACACAAAACAGAGAGGAGTGTGAGGAGAAATATAGACCCATTGATAGAAGTTTAATAGCAAAAAGAGGGAAAACAATGTGGTAGAACTAGCAGAAATTCAAATCCCAGACATTTAGCATTTAGTAGTAGAATACATATGCAGACAGCAGTGGCACATTCAGTTCTTATATGAACAGTTTTATTTAATGGACTTTTAGAGATATTAGAGAGATATATTAGAGAGATTAAGATGTCACTTCCTGTGGATTTCTCCCTTTTGGTTCATAAATGATTTCCACTATATTTTGCAGACAAACTTGAAATCATACGTTATTAAAAATTGAAACAAAAATCTGAATTCTGTATGTTGCAAGTACATTTAACATGAACAAAATCTCTACCCTGCCTGTACCATATACCCCTGCTCTGCCCCTAAACTCATTTTAATTACAGCCAGTGTCATGTATTGTATGGAAATGGGCTCCGGCTGTGAGAACATGGGGTCAGCGCCCTACAAGCCTCCCGCTCCCAGCGAAGGGCCCAATGACAACCCTCCATCCCCCCTCTCTCTCCCCCATACCTCTACTCTGCCACGCGCTGCCTATGATGGAACAACCACTCTCTCCGCCTGCCTCTCTGCTCCTGCCAGCTTCGTAATGCACCATTGCGTGGGTCAATTTGCTCTCCGAATCTCATTTTTTCCCCCTTCTTCTTTTCTAAACTAAGCGCCCCACATCACAATGCAAATTCACTCCTCATTTGAATAAAGCGAAGGAGGGGGAGAGAGCTCGCAATGTTGAGAGGCAGTCTTCCTGATCAACGCCCCTGGAATAAACCAATATATCCAACCGAACCGCCGCCACTGTTGTGGCATTCTCGTTTTAATACGTCTTTTCTTAAACATCTCACCCCTCCTCCTCCCACCATTTCGTAATATAAGAGTCACCAGTGAAGCAGCAAAAATATATGAAAAGGATACTCATTAAAAAGGCATTTCGGGAGCGGAGAGATTCGGCACTGAATACTTTTTCTATTTAAAACGCAGCGGTTCATTATATCTTTTATTGTAGTGTCTCGCGCATTTACATCGCGCGATCCTATTCTCCATTTTGATTTTTCATTAGTTTTCGAGGCTTGACAGTTAAGTGCCTTTTTCAGCACCACTGGTTTTGACTTGGTAACAAAAGAATATCAATTTTGATTTTTGAAAAACTTTTAATAGACGGATAATTGTCACTCGGCCCAGATCCACAGTAATTGCAGATTTCCGAGTGCTTAAAGTTTTCTCTTCGTGACTTTTTACAGAAATGATTGGACGGTTTTGTGGTAATTTAAAATAAACAATAAACAAATGATAATGGTAAATCAAAGAGACTATTTCATGCACCAAAGGGAAAGCGTGCCATGCAAAGACAACATTAAAGTTAAAGCTGCACTATGTAACTTTTCCATGTGCTTGTCTCCATGGAGATGTTATTGTTTAGCTTGGAATGTTCCATAGTATGGCATTAAACTTATTTATCTTCCGTTTATTAAAAAAAAAAAAAAAAAAAAAATTGCAAAAAAAATTGCAAAAAAAACTTAATTGAAAAACATGCATTCTTACTGTGAACGGGCTCGCCTCTCCACAGATCTACCTGTAACTTGGCCTGATGGCGTCAACTGCAGAGATAAGTTTAATGCCATATTCTGAAACATTCCAGGCAAAGGACATTTCCATGGAGACAGAAAAGTTACATAGTGCATCTTTAAGCATAAACCAAGTCAAAACATCTGCAACCGATACAATGCAACTTCTTCCATCGTTCTTCTATTTTGTGCTTCTCATCGGTTTAAACAGTTGTTGGGTTTCAGATGAACTCACACCATTCTTCAGACCAATAACACAGATGAGGGCAGCTAAAATTGATAACATTAAAAGGCAGATTTTTGTTGTAATACAGTGAGTTGGTGACTTGGGTATAGTCACTAATAGAAATGATCAGGTCCAGGATGTATTTACCTTTTGGATATTTCATGACAAAGTACAATGAGGGAAAAATGCCCCTTGCCCCCCATCTGGGATCATGACATCATCACATTCTAGAATCTGAAAACCATCAATGAGCTGTTAAGAATGCCGTATTGGTTGTAATTAAAGGGTCTCGCCTCCTCCCTCTCTGTCCCTATCACGGTCCCTCAAACATGTGGTAGTGCCTTGGCAGAGGTCTTACCAGTATGGCTTCTCTTGTGCACCATCAGCACATTGGGCCCGATACACACTATGCCACAGATATCGCACTTGAGCTTGCCGTTGGGCAGCCTGATGCCTCCAGACGAAGGGTAGGCCTTGGGTCCCGGACTCGGCCCAGATCCGTTCATTTTGGGCCCGGACGAATCGACCACACGCAAGTCCTCGGCAAACTCCTCCTCCTCCGCTACGTTCACGCCACTGTCCGCGTCTGCGCCACTCTCTGCCTTTATGGCAACGGCTGCAAAACACCAGAGAGGAGTCAGGGCTGGGGCCACGGCATGCACACTGCAAAAAGTAATCTAAACCTATCTACGTTCAAATTGGTTCTTTGTCCAACGGTAGCCAGCTAGTTCCAATCAGAGGGACAGTAAGCGACGCCATTTCCGCTCTAATGTAATGTCTATGAGGTTTTTGCCGAGTTTCACTAAAATCAATAAATACTGACAGATCAGGCAGTGGACAGAGAGATGGACACTTCTGTGTTACTATGGATCATGCCTGGACGACCAAGGGATTACACAGACTTTTGTGTTTTTTAGGTCTTTGTGTTGGTGCTAATGCTAATTTTGGAGCCTAATAAATATTTAAATAATGCCACAGACTGAAAGAATCTACACCTAAAAATAACCTTGTCGTCTTTACCACAAATCTAATGTTATGTTACATTTGACGTTTTAATCTCCTCTGGAGAAGTTTTCCCCGCATGAGTAAAGTGTTTAACCTGTCCACTGCCTGATCTGTCAGGATTTATTGATTTTAGCAAGACTCAGCAAAAAACCCATAGAGATTACTAATCCTCCCTCTGACCGGGAGTAGCCATCGGCCTTGTGCGCAATGCACAATTACTCAAATTAAGAACATTTAACTTGATCTGAGTAGATTTGACTTGGCAAGTAAAATGATCTATCATTGGAGTAAATGTTTTTTTTTTCCTCTTGATTCAAACAACATAAGATTTAGGTTCTTATTTTAAGTTTTTCTTATCTTGTAACAATGTGTATTTTCCTATTTTAACTTTTGCAAAAAGTCTTGTTCCATTGGTAGATAATTTTACTTATGTGGAATTTACTCGAATCAAGGTAAATATTTTCTTAATTCAAGTAATTATAACTTGGCAAGATTTTACTTTTTGCAGTGCATCGTTCACAGGCTAATATAAGGTGTCTTTATGTGGAGCGCACAAACCTACACATGTACAAGGTGGTGTTCACGTTCTAGAATGGGATGATGTCATAATTTCAGATGGAGGGCAGGGGCCTATCCATTGGTTTGAGAGAGGGAAAATTAGGACCACTGTATATTATGCCAAAAAGTTCTTTTAATTGACAACAATCACGTCTTTGGGGTTGAATAATGAGACCATTTTCTGAAGCTATTGCTTTTTTCCTGAAGAGAAGATGTTTTTTTGTTTCGGTTGAATGGGCCCAGTACTCACAGAGATATTCACAATAATCCAGCTCCACAAATCTGCAGTCTTACAGTTAAACAGCAAATTCCACCATAGAATTCTAATTTGTTCTCCAGCTCCATTTTAATTTACATATGCAGCTTACTATGGTTTCAAACTCTCTACTAACAACATGTACACTTGGGCTACACCTTGATGGAAATAAGATGGTTTATTATGGATCTTAATAGCACCCTAAAACATGAACAATGGCCTAATTCAGGGCTGAGGGGGAAGGCATGGACCTTACATAACCTGTTATCCACAATAGGCTAATCCTACAGGAGTTGGCATTTACAGTACAGACTGTGGGAGGAGACTGCACTAGACTAGCAACCTAAAACATGTAAAGTCAAACTATCTGTGATCTGGAGAAGGTTACCCATCAATCTTTTGCCAAAAAGTTTTAAAATCAGTAGCTCTGGTGGAACTACTAATGTATTATCGACGCAATGGAATTAACAGGAAAAAGCAACTATTCATGGGTTTCAAGCTATGGCAGTGGCCCTTTGTTGCTATGGCAATTAAGATTCAAATCAGGAAGGAATAGTTGCCCAAATCATGAATTTGTTTAGCTTGATGGACTCCACCAAAATATATTAATTCATTTGTGACCATGAGATAGCAATTTTGTGAGTTTTGCAAGTGCTCACTCTACACACTTCTTCTTATCTCATGCTATAAACACATCTGTATTTTGATTAATTGGAGCTTACTTTCAAAGTATATGTTTAGCTGATTTGATGTGTGACACATATTGCCCGTATCCAGGAGCGTACACATTTGCAGGTGTAGCATTGATCTGATGTAGATTCTGTATCACACTGTGAGACGATAAACAGGAAGTGAGTGACAGGAAGAGGCTCAGTGAAATACAGGGACGACAGCTCCACCACAACCACACTCACTCTGGCCTATTTCAACTTCAGACTCTTTATAACAGTAACGTATGACCTGCTGTTTGCACTGTGGAATTAACGTATAGGCTATAACTGAAAAATACCTCTAAAGCCACAGCTGCCCTGGAGCACAAAACATAGCTGCCATTTTGTGCAAACATCTATCGCCTCATGTCACAAACTCCTTATTTTCCCATTCTCCTTAAGCCACTGTATTTGTCTATACTGGAAACTTGTACACACTTGAACCTTTGAATACTTTGAACACTTTAAAGCTGCACTAAAGGTGCGCAACTTTTAGGTGTAGGGTCCACCTCCTGCTGGTCTCCATGGAAATGTGGAACTGTGGAACATTTCTTGCCTGAAATGTTCCACAGTATGACTTCAGTGTATATATCGGCCATGTTGTGTGTTTGGGTCTGCACTTCTGTCCTGAATATGAACTAATTTGATCTTTGTTTCCCAGAGATATCTAAATATAAAAAATAAAAATATATTTTGCTGTAACTTTCAAAAGCCTGTCATGATAACACATTTAGAAGTTTGTTATATTGCTGAAGAAAATATAGCCATTAAATGATAATACTGAAAATTTATGCCAATGACACAATAACCCATGAGCAAAAAGTATTCAAAATCTACAATACTGTTAAAAACAATGAACTTTAATAAATACACAGCAGAATGAAACACTTTAGTACTTAGTCTGTATCTGCAATCAGTGATAGAAGTTATTTATTCAATGTTTATGACTTAAATTGTACTGCAAAAAATAACAAAAAAAAGAAAATGTACACACAATAAATACTGAGCCCCAAAATATATTGTTCCATCCAACATATATTGAATGATAAGTTGATATAGTAATTATCGCGACAGGCCTTCTTTCAAATACATTAAAATTATGTAATACTTAAAATTCTTTAATATTTTATAACAAGTACAACTTTCTTGTAATGGACTGAAGTAACTCTAAGTGCACCTGGGTTGTTGTCATATAGTTAACCCCTCTTTGTAAATCAAAACATCATACATTTCATGTAATAATGTTCATATTTCAAGTCAGTTTCAAGATTTTGGATGATTATTTTGCTGAGACTATTTCTTATGCACAGTTGACCTATGCATGCAGACTCTTGAGTACACTATAACACACTCACACACATAACACACAAGTCCATTCTCAAAATAACAGTGTTAGACTTTGCAACCAACATGAAGCTTCCTCTAAGTCTGATCAGATATGATATTCAGATGTAAGTTGCTCTCTCCAGCAGCAACAGCAATACATTCAGTGAACTCTATAGTATAAGTACTAATTCCTGTTTTCCCATTGTAATATTATTTGATTTAAGTGTCCCGTGTCAGGCCTGTTTGCTCAGAGAAGAGGAACATGGATGCGTGGAGAAGGGGAAGCAGAAGGCACAGTCTGAAGTGAAATACAAGAGTTATGGAGAAGTGACAGAAAGGGAAGCTCGGGAACACGCTCCAACCACCGGCTACAACTGACGCTGTGCCCAACCGTATCAGCAGGCAAAAACGTTTATCTCATTTTTGCCCTGCTTTTTATATAACCATAAATGTATAGAAGAAAGGTTATATTTTTGAACTTGTCACACAGATGAGATAAAAGTATGCCATTCATTCAAAAGCATCACTTTCATTAAACTATAAAGGACACATATAGGACTTCTGCTGCAAACTCATTTCACACACCATATTCACAGTTTCTTGCCTAAGGGCACAACAATAGTATGAGACTGCCAACCTTCCTGTTAAAACACGGTCACTCTGTCACCATGAGCCACCAGGAGTATTATTAAAAGGTTGTATTTCTGGACTTGCTAAACAGATAAAATAAAACTACCATACCATCCTGTGGACAATACAATTAAGTAGGGCCTATGCATTTCACACACCATTTTCATAAGCATGTGTGAAGTGTCTTGCCCAAGTGCACAACAACAGTATCCACTTGTCAGAGTGTAAATCAAACTGCCAACCTTCCAGATAGCCCACGATTATTTTGATCCATGGGCAGTTTTCAATCTACAAATAACAAAATTTCAATTTTGGTTTTGGCACATTTTCTGAAACTAAAAATCTAGCAGATCAGATAAATTGCAAAACTATTCACCCAAGTCTCAAAACAGTTCAGAATTTTGGAAAATCCATCTTTAATTTTATAAACTCTTGTAAAAATGGCTTTCTGTTGCCAAAACAAACAAACATACAGGTAATACCACAAGCCCAGTTACAGGCCAGATCTATAAAGAGGCGAGTCAATATTTAATATGCAACAATAATTACTCAATAAGTCAATAAACCCCTGTTATTTACATGTAAGATAGAGGCACAGTGGTTGTCACCTCACAGCAAGAAGGTTCCAAGGTCAATTCCTGCACACCTGAGTCTTTCTCTGCAGAGCTTGCATGTTCTCCCTGTGTCTGGGTGGGTTTACTCCGGTTTCCCCCATCAATCCAAAATATGCACATTAGGTCAAATCCTCCAGCTAATGTAGTCCTGACCAAGACTAGCTCAAGATCTGGAGATGGGCCCCACTGCTCCTGACAGGTTGCCCCAGCAGCAATGAAGGATGGGTCAAATGCAGAGGACAAATTTACCTACAGGGAACCCTTAGTTTAATGATACACTGTGTAATAACCTCCACTAATCTCCATGAAGACAAGCAGATTTAAAGATACACTGTGTAATAACCTCCACTAATCTCCATGAAGACAAGCAGATGGCTAAGTCCTCACTTGAATGGTCACATAGTGCACCTTTAACATGGTGACTTGGACATTACAATAATATAGAGCATATAGATCGAATAAGAACTCGTCTGTGGGGTTGTCAAAAGTATTGTAAATCAGATACAAATACTAAGACTAGTATCAAAACATGTCACATTCATAGGAGAGATGAACCTTTCCTGAATAGCTTTAGTATAAGACACATAGACTAGTACACGCCCATGGACCACTACGGAACCTACCTGGACGACTGAGGAATTACAAAGATATAAGGCCACGTGGTAATATAAAAGGAAGTACTTTGATTTAATGTTTGTGTGTATGTTTGAGTGTTTTTTAAAACTATCATCGTGGTATCGGAATCTGTATTGAGTATCGAGTCTATTCCTTAGTATCGAAATCAAGACCTTTTAGTATCGTGACAGCACTATTTGACTGTTTGTTGCATATAAAGCGCTGGTATTGGCCTTCTGTCGCATGTCTCCTGTCTCTATAGGGAAGCAGGCGGCCGCGGCTCTGCACTTCTCATGGATTTGGGGAAGTTGTGACTAAATCGGGAGAAGGAACCGGGCTCAGGCCGAAGCTTATGTTTGTCACACTTTATCACACATCCTGGTTCAGTTTTGGGAAGCCGCTGTCAGGTCAAACTGTCGGCAAACAAAAGGGGCTGTAATAAAAAAATCACAACGCAACAACAACAACTGATGGAAAAAGTGCAAGGACAGAGGATTAGTTTGTGTAAGGGAAAGTGTGAGGGAGATGTATTAGAGTAGGCCTGTCACGATAATTACTGAATGAAACCTGGAACAATATTTTTTGTGTCTGCGTATGTGTATCTAGATGTATGTCTATATGTATGTATATTGACATGTGTTCATGGATTGGTGTGTGTGTGTGTGTGTGTATGTGTGTATGAATATTGATGTGTATGGATTTGTGTGTCTGCTTATGTGTATGTGTGTATAAACAGGTCTTCTTTCCTACATTCATAATTGATGAGTTTTGTTTTTGTCTGTAAATAGATTTTCTGCCATCTTATGTTTTATATGTTGAGGGTTAGGCAAAATAAGTGTTAAACTTCAGCCTAAACCCCCTCGGTCCGTACAAATAACTGAAGTGTTATGTGTTATTTTTGTGTTATTTTTTTCTGATATTCACGAATCATGTAACATGATTAATGATTGCACTAACTGACCGCAGAAAATAAGATAACTAACTAACAAGCAAACTAAGTATGAAAGTATTTCATTCTGCAGTTTCATTACTGCAATTTGTGTTTTTTGACCATATTGTACTTTTAGAACATTTTGGGGGAATATTCTGCTTTCGGATTTTTGTGTCAGTGGCACATATTAGTTTCAATATTATCGTTTTTCATCTATATTTACCACAAAATATCAATGCAGTGCTATAATGTGACAGACTTCTTGACAATAATTCTTAGTGTAGCAATACAAGATGCTGTGGATCACAATACTTTTAAACAACATCAGTTCATTATAAATTGCCGAGTTATACAGTTGACTGTCTACTTGTCTATAGTGAACAATGTATTAGTAGTAACAGTAGTAAAAGTATCTGTAATCGTAAAGTAGTAGTTAGCCTGATAGTAAGTAGCAGTAGTAACAGTAGCAGTAGTTGTTGTACCATGTACCTAACCCTAACCTTACCCATAACCCGTTTCCTTTATCACTTCGAATGACCAATCGCAGTAGACCCTCCCTCCCGACCCGACATAGCATTAACCTTTCCAGAATGATGAAAACTTTTTAGAATTGTTGCCATAGTGATTAACAATTTTAACCAAAACATTGTCTCTTGTGGGAAAATCTCATGGGAAAAGTCCTAAAAATGCAGCAGAACAGGAAGCTGAAACCCATGAATACAGCATAAGATTTTTTTGCGGGGAAGATTTTAAAACCAAAACCAAAATGCAGTAAATAATAAAAATAAATATAAACTCTTCTGGTGTAGTGTTTGAGCCGCTCTGATAGTGAAGACCATGCAGAGTATTAGTTGAAGAATTGGCAGTAGCAGTGCTTTGAGGATAAGTTATGGTTAACTTATGGTAGCTTATTCTATTCTTCTGAATAATGTATTTGTTGCTGTAGTAGTAGTAAATGTAGCCGTTGTTGTTGTTGTTGTTGTTGTTGTTGTTGTTGTTGTTGTTGTTGTTGTTGTTGTTGTTGTTGTTGTTGTTGTTGTTGTTGTTGGAAGGCGGGTTGTTGTTGTTGTTGTTGTTGTTGTTGTTGTTGTTGTTGTTGTTGTTGTTGTTGTTGTTGTTGTTGTCAGACGGCTTTAAGGAGTAGTAGTAGCAGTAGTAAGATAAGAGATAGAGAGTGGTAGTAGTGTAGTTGTAGTAATAAGATCATTTGCACAATTGGCTTTAGAAAGATTTACAAAACTTTTTCTTTAAAGGTCAGGCAAGACTCAAACACTTTATATTTCAAGGGAACTAAGTATCTCCTATTGATTTCTATGGATGAGTCATTGAGTGGAAGGGGGGTGGCATGGTGGTTAAAGGAGAATTTT
The DNA here is from genome assembly GCA_000787095.1 of Periophthalmodon schlosseri. Lineage (NCBI taxonomy): Eukaryota > Metazoa > Chordata > Actinopteri > Gobiiformes > Gobiidae > Periophthalmodon > Periophthalmodon schlosseri. Next base: position 52,849 of record JACM01011297.1, read on the forward strand.
AGATATTCATTTTAGCTCAGCATAATTAGCATAAGAATTTTGCCAGATTTTTTCAGTAGTTTGACAAATATAGTGGAGTCCATATTTTTACTTCCTGGTTGGACATGTATATTTAGATCACCGTGTTACCTTTTATTGTTTTGAAAATGTTATATTTGCCAAAAACAACATATAAGCATTTTTTTTTATAAGTTTCACTTTTACTTTTGAAGCTCTGAGTCTCCCCTCACTTTACTTTACGTGCTAAGTCACTCACCTTTCAGAGCGTTATCACATCATCATTACAATCAGCGTGTATTCCTCTAATGAAACTACTTTTTGTTTTCATAATACCCCCTCATTAACCTTTCTATCTTTTAGCAGAGAAATTGTGGGTTTGATTCCTGATGTACTCATAGCTGAAACTCCATTCAACATGGTACAGGAAGTTGCGTGAGAAGTTCTGTACTATCAATATGAATCCAGCTGAAACTCATTCAACATGGTACAGGAAGTTGTGTGAGAAGTTCTGTACTATCAATATGAATCCACTAAAATAAAAATCCTCTGAATTTTATGTGATTCATACATTTTTTGGTGCTATTTTAGGTATTCATTTCAGCTCAGCATAATTAGCATAAGAATTTTGCCAGATTTTTTTCAATAGTTTGACAAATATCGTGGAGTTCATATATTTACTTCCTGGTTGGACATGTATATTTAGATCACCGTGTTACCTTTTATTGTTTTGAAAATGTTATATTTGCCAAAAACAACATATAAGCATTTTTTTTTTATAAGTTTCACTTTTACTTTTGAAGCTCTGAGTCTCCCCTCACTTTACTTTACGTGCTAAGTCACTCACCTTTCAGAGCGTTATCACATCATCATTACAATCAGCGTGTATTCCTCTAATGAAACTACTTTTTGTTTTCATAATACCCCCTCATTAACCTTTCTATCTTTTAGCAGAGAAATTGTGGGTTTGATTCCTGATGTACTCATAGCTGAAACTCCATTCAACATGGTACAGGAAGTTGCGTGAGAAGTTCTGTACTATCAATATGAATCCACTAAAATAAAAATCCTCTGAATTTTATGTGATTCATAATTTTTTTTCGGAGCTACTTTTACTTGTACATGACTAATATTTGGAGTATTTTGGCTGATCTGTATGAAAGGGTGAAGTTGGTTCCTGTTTTGTAAATAGTCTATTGCAGAGCGATGGAGATCTAAGTGTGAAAACCACAGGCCCACTGACAGGAACAGGCATAAAACGAAACCCACTTTCCTATAACTCTCCCTCTCTCCAGTCTTAAAAAAAAGTCAATTAAAATATTCCGTCAGCGTTTTTGTTAAAAGCGCTGTACCGGATTTTTACTGTCTTAAAAACGTGAAAAACAGAACTAGTTTTTTATACTGTTTGTAGTCCAAAGTTATTCCAAACTTACCTTATTCATTCTGAGCATCCTAATTATTCACCATGATGAGTTTAAAAGCACTTTCCACAACTCTCAGATGTCGAAGTAGAGTTTTGCCATCACGGTAATGCTAACAACAACTAGCATGCTATCGTGCACTTCCTAATTAGAAGTACAAACAGAGTGGACTAATTTTGACTTCAAAATTTTTAAACTTGAATTTCATATTTTTGTGGACTAAAACTATAACACAATATTCTCCAACTTTGCAAGTAGAAATTCCAAGTTCGTGGGGCATTCCAGTTGTTATGTCCAGGTCAGAAAATCCGACTTCCGAGGATGACTGGAACACAGAAGTTATGACGTACAGTAGCTCTGGTTGCTATGGTAATGTGTTAGCTTCTGTTGCTATAAACAGGCCTAAAATATTATATTTTTGACTGTTTTAGTTTATGGTGTAAATTGAGATAAGGTAAACTGAATTGGGTTTTTAAAGCTGCTAACATGTTAACTACCCCAACGTTTTCTTAACTCTAACCTTAACCAATTTCCTCACCTTAACATAATCCTGTTCCTAAACTTAACCAAACCCTAACTATAACCCGTTTCCTAACTTAAAAAATAACCCGTTTCCTAACTTCAGCAATTTAAATGACCAATCGCATCAGACCATCCCGCCCGACCCAACAAAGCATTAACTTTTCCAGAATGACTAAAAATTGTTGCCATAGCGATGAAAAATTTTAACCAAAACATTACATCTTGTGAATGGAAAAATTCCTAAAAAATTTCCAAACAGGAAGCTGAAACCCGTGAATACAGCATAATACGTACTTGCTGAGCCCATTTTAAAACCAAAAGCAAAATGCGGTAAATAAAATGAAAATAAACTCTTCTGCTGGTCTAGTGTGTGACAGTGAAGACCACGCAGACCTCCATATGTGTTTAAGCAGGAAACAGTTTTGGTTTTTGAGGTTTGAGTTTTGAGTTTTTGTCCCACATAGAGGACCCTTTAACCTTTTTCTGCCTCCTCTCCCCCTCCTCATCCTCTCCTCCCCACCTCCTCTCCCCTCCCCTCCTTTAGTGTCAGGGTGAGAGGATGTCGATAGATCAGTTTGTGGCTCTCATACTTTTCACCAACTAAGGAAAGACTTGTATTTTCAATTACAACAGCAATTTGTCTTGGCTTATAGCTCACAAAAATCTGTTTTGTATAATATAGAACCTTTAACCAGTTCTAAAATAGGACTACATCATACCTCTAACCAAGAACTTAAAAGGGACATACTGTGCATATTGTGCAAATTCACCTTTAATGAATTTTGAACCTTTGATTGATTCATGCATGTTTAAGTAGTTCTGCATTGTCCTGTTTTCACCTGCTCCCTTTCCCCGCCCACATCTCCGTACTTATACTGAACTAAATATTAAGACGCCAAGGGATACTTTTTGAATATATGTCATTTAGCCACTTGCTTATTACAGTGAAATTCCATTATGGAGAAGTGTGGCAGTTTTCAACAGGAAGTCAATGGATCTGTTTCTATTATTAAGTAATTTTAGATCAATATGTAAAATGATGATCTACTTCAGGTATAGTTCAATACTAAGAATGTAATAAATCATATGATTTATATTAAAGTGGGACTAAACACTTAAACTCTGCCCACAAACACATTACAAAAAGAGGACTAAAGGAGAGAGTGAGGAGGGGGAGGGGCGGAGTCTGGAGGTATAAGGAACAGTGTGATTGATCTAACAGGTATCTGCCTTCAAACTCCGCCCCTGCAGACAGGAGTTTGTAATCAGAAATACCTGGCTGTAATCAGGGCAGTTTTTAACTACCGGAAAGTGCAGAGTCCACAACTTAGATTTGGGCTTTTTTGACCAGAAAGCTGCAAATTTACCTAGTTTGCACTAAAGTATGAATTTTGTGTTTAGTACCAAGTGGATATCATGCTAGCATTACACTTCCTCTGCTAAATGCCAAACTATTAAACTGGCTAAGTTGGCTGAGGTTATGCTTTGAGCTAGGGTTTGAAAATTTGAGTTGTAGGTTTCAGTCGCCCAGGACTCTTCTCCCCTCCTCCCTCCACACCCAAACCTCATCACATGAGCCTGGGGTAAATTTAACGTTTTGTTCTAGAGGTTAGCCATGCAGAGACACACAGCTTCGCACTTCCCCTGTTTTTAGGCCGTTTTCATTCCTGATATAGACACGTTCACACACATGCAATACGCTAATTATAAAGAAGGCATAATCTCATAGCGATTTCAAATATAATCCGGATTAATTAATTGTTTGGAGTATTTTTCCAAACCAAATTGCAGGGAAATTGTAAGATGCATTTAGAATTAAATTATTTTAAACAAAAAATAATAGCCATGGAAAAAAATCATCTTGCGTGCTTCTCCTTTAGTATATTTTAGGATATGGCAACATAGCTGTAGTTGTGGAATTGATTGGATGAATATAGTGAGATATTGTGATCAAGTTCGCAGGTTTTCCTTTTGGATACGTCTGAAAATAAAATGTAAAGAGTAAAAGAATACTTGCTTGTTTTTTTTCATATATTTTTTGAATAATTACTTGGTTTGGTGGTACCGGTGGTAAATATTTATCATAGTTTTACATCAGTCAAGTGTAGAAAGGTAGCGGTGAGTTCTAAAACAGAATCCCTCTACCTACGATATGGCATCAGCAGGGGCCGTCTATTCACAAGGAAGACATTTTTCTGACAGTTTAAATATTGATTTAACAAAATAGATGTTGTTTATTTGTATTTGTCAAAACATAACTATTGTGTAATTTAGACAAGTTTTGGCCCGCGTCCAGTCAGAAAGTAAAATTATAACCTTCACCCAAAACACAAAACTAGAAAAGACTAGGCAAAAGTTTTAGTAAAATCTTTAATCTAATGATGTTAATTATGTTTTAGAGAAATTAGTTGTGTAACCAGCCATACGCACTTGAAGCCCCAAGCTACAAAAGTCAGAGAGTCGACAAATGACATCGTTTTTAATACTTAGGGACAAAATAGCAACTTGATCAATTCAGATTTTGTAAATAATAAAAAAGGTAAAAAATATCTACACAATATGAACACATGGTACTGCAGCTGCTTTCACTTCACAGTGTGGATTTTCCATTGAGGCCCAGTGATAGTGCAGTGCAGGTGTAACTGTGGTAAACTGCTCCTGAACTTTTATCTCCTGAAGTGTTGAAACCCTGAAGGCAACATCGTGTTAGGAAAGGCCTACATCCTATTTCAGTTTCCTCTCACTTTAGGCTTGTATAACTGCTACTGCTAATCTAATGTTATCTGGATCAAGGGGGAAAAAAATACTGCTGACAGGAAGCCAACGTGTAGATTTTATATCACAGCTACTGGTTTACATCAGTAAGTTAAAGGTGCACTATGTAACTTTTCTGGAGAATGGTCTGTCGCCAATTTGTCTCTGCGGACATGTTACTGCTTTGCTTGAAATGTTGCACAGTATGGCATTAAACATATCCATCTCCGTGGTGAGAAGCAAGGGATGCCACCAGGCCAAGTTACAGGTCAGATCTGAGGAAAGGCGACACCGCTCACAATAAAAATGTGTTTTTCATTTTAAGGTATTTATTAGCAATAAAAAACATCTGCGACTGAGTAAATACAAGATAGATAAGTTTAATGCAATATGGTGGAATATTCCTGGCAAAGCACTAACATCTCCATGGAGACTACAGGTGGTGGACCTTTCTCCGGAAAAGTTACATAGTGCACCTTTAATTAGTATGACGTGATAAAGCTGGAACAATGTTGGCAAGTAGTCACTGATAAACGATTATGCAATGTATTTAAACCCAATTTTGTAGTCTTTCTGTTCTTCATGTTTGGCATTGCTTAAAAAGAGTCCAGTGTTTTGTAAAAGGGGATGTAGAGAAACTTGGGCAATGTTTTCCTGTTGCCAACACTCCCAGTTTGGAGAAGCAGACGGAGCAGTCACACAGAGGCTAAGACTTCTGTGGGGACGGAAATACAAATAACTTGTCAGATCCGTGGACAGGCGAGACAACTCACTGTAAAAATGCATGTTTTTCAAGATATAATTGAATAAATGCCAAATAGATTTAATTTAATGCCATATCGTGGAACATGTCAAAGCAATAACATCTCTGTGGAGACCAGTATCTATCTATTTACGCAGGTGATGAGAGCCAGGCCAAGCAACAGGTCAGATCTGTGAAGAGGCAAGCCCATTCACGGCAAGAATGCATGTTTTTCAAGGTATTTCTCAGCAATAGAAAGCATGTTTAATTGAACAAATGCCTAATAGATTACTTTAATGCCATACTTTGGAACATACAGGGCAAAGCAATAACATCTCCATGGAGACAAGCAGGTGGTAGACCCTCTACCAGAAAAAATTATACCGTTAAGAACCCGTACTGAACTGTTAAGTTACCCAGCCTTCAGGCATATACTAGTGGTTGTTGTAGTAATTTAACCCTCAACCATCTACCTTTCTATCTAAATCTCTAAAATCTAATGAAAGATATTTTGTTCCCTCTGTCTGAATTCGATCTTGAGTTTCCCTGACAGCTGTTTGTCCCCTCCCAGCTCCCGTCCTGTGGCATTCCCCGGTGCAGCGTTCACAAACTCAAATCAAGGACGCATTAGCCATTCCTTAAGATTCTGCTCATTACTGACAAGCCATGGATCAGAGAGCTGCTTTTTATGATTGCTGCCAGTGACCTAAATGCACCGCACTTTGGAGTCTGCAAATATCTCCGTCTGGATGCACTCGGGGAAATATTTTTAAAACACGACTTTAATTTGAGGATTTGAGAAATGCTTTTCCTAACAACATGATTTTGAGTTGTACTTTGATTTTGCTGCTTTGGGAATGTACTAGATAAAAAGAAGGAAGTTGTAGCAAAATTTCAAGTAAATGCACCCTCTCTCCCCTCCATCTGCCCCATCTCCAACGCAGCAGCAGAACCATCAGTCACCTTAGCCTCTCCATTTCACCACCACCAGTGTCTAGGTCCCAAAGGAAGTATTTGTTTTTGAGCGTCTCTTTATAGAATTATAACCTGGCCAAGCTCTCGCTGTTGTGATTAGGCCACCAGTGGTTCAGACCAATCACAAAGCAGCTTTGTGGTTTGGGCAGAGCCAAAGAATTCTAATGACCATGTCCTCACACCGCCTACGGCTCAAAGTTGCTGGGTATGTTCTTGCTTTTATCCCTTATCTTTGTAAAATGCATAGTGTAATTGGGACTGAAACATTGCTTACATTCAGGACAATTACATAATTTATTCACATCATTTAACAGCCAGATCTTGTCACCATATTTGCTAATTAACTGTTAACAAATAATTCCATCTAATCAGAATGCGTGTTAGTAAAGCGTCATGCGGTTAGTTCAATTACCGCCTTGGAAGATTCATTCATAAAAAATAATTGCAGAGAGAAACACCTCCTGGAAGTGTGCTCTGATTGGCCGAAGCCTCGTACCTTTGTTGTTGTTGGTTTGCTGGTGGGCGGAGCTTGATGACAGGTCTTCGGGCACTGCCATTGGCTCCTCTGGCTCCTCTGACACGTTGTTCGGAGGTGGGCTTTCCCGACCTGAAGATATAACATACATTAGATTTTTACAATTTAATTTGGCTTCTATAAATTGTGCATCTGCCCTTCCCCTCAAATGCCATGTCTCTGTTTGTGATTTGGAGATGATATTTAATCTATATCAAAATCAGCAATATATAAAAGAAATAATGTAAGTCAGAATGTATTCAACAAGTTTCCTTTTTTATCAGCTCCTCAGTAAAGATGAAACAATTCTCACTTTTTTTTTTATTGTTGTTGGGTTTTTGATGCTATGAATTCTAGCAACATTTGTGAATTCACAAACTCCTGAAAATTGATCATTTCACGCTCCATGACTTAAGCCGCCAGTGGTTCGGAGACTAGACCAATCACAGGGCAGCATTTTGGTTCGAGCAAAAGCCCACTGCTTTCAGCAAGAGCCATTCCAAACTGATCATGTATCGGGCTTTATCAACAGTGCAATACAACAATGTGTCTTCTTCCTGTTTAGGTAAGTCTCTGCTTCCACTAAAAAGGAAGTTCCTCCTCTCTTTTTGAGTGTGGTGCTGCAAAGTGCATTTAAAGCATAATATAGGAGTCTGCATTTTATTCACACTGTTTCGATGATGACTGCCTGTTCCTGATGCAACCAAAGCATTTAAATTGACTCGAAACTGGAACCTAAGAGTAGAAGACTCGTGACTTCTTGTGTGAATTCAAATCGAAAGTAATCTAAATACAATTTAAACTTAAAACCCCAATTTAAGCAGAGGTGGCAGAGCTCGGTCCACATTAAGTTTGACTCTGGAGTTTTCAGACACAGTTTGGTCGCTCTTTTGTGCGTAGTTTGTGAAGTGTGCGTTTCTCAATCTCTCACCTGGCAGTGGGGCCATCTCCTGCGCCTCCTCGGTCTCCATACGGTGCAAGTATTCTGAAAACCAGAGACAAGAAGGTAATTCAACTTACACAAAACATCAGGCTATCAAACGCACTGTCTAGTTTTGACCTATAGAAGCCCCAAGCCAAGATGGAGTAGAGGGGGGGAGGGGCAGGTTCTCTAAAGTGGTATTAAAATTAAATGGATGGATACTAGATGTTTCTGTCCCACTGATTACAGTTTTAAGTGGGTTGGTTAAAGGTAATTATTCGATAGACTATTTTTCACACTTGGTCTTGGTTTGGTTCTCGTTGGGCCTCAGTTTTGTAGACCTGCTTTTGTCCTCTTCTAGTTCTGCTTTAGTTCTGATAGACCTGGTTTATGCCTGGCCTTGTCCTGATCTAGTCCTGGTTTAGTCCTGGATCAGACATGGTTTAGACCTGGTTTAGTCCTGTCTAGTCTTGGTTTAATCCTGGTTTAGTCCTTGTTAGACCTGGTTTAGTTCCAGGTTCTAATTTTCCCAATTTAGTATAGTTTGATGTGGAGTGAGGAAGTGTGAACGCAGCTTTAAAGGTCCACTATATGTAACTTTACTGGTGGAGGTTCTGCCACCTTCACCAAGAAGATTTTTTTTTCCTTTTCTAGAATGTTCCATGAATCTTTTTAATAACTATTGTTCATTATTAAATCAATGTGTCTATATGTTTTATTAAAAAACACCTACACCTATTGCTGGTGTCTGCTATATAGTTATAATCTATGACACCCGTGGATCATTATGTTATAGTTTAGTTTGTAGCACATTTTAAATCAAAACAGTCATCTAAAGCGACTTAATAAAAGAAACAAGTCCGCTGACTTCTGTGTTAGGAAACTGCGGTGGCCAATGGCAGCTGACGTCGCCGTAAATGTCATAACAACAAAGAGCCGTGAAGTTTTCAACCCCCCCATGGACAGTTGCAGTTTTTGTTTTTTTTTCATTTGTACCAAAATTACATCGCAACGCTGCCGAATCCTACGTGTATCACAGATTAAGAAAATAAAATTGGAGAACAAAGTAATAAAGAGCAGTGAACATATGCCGGTGACGGTGAAAATGAGTTGATCAGCGATATGGCGTCTTGAAACTGATTAAAGATTGCTCAAACATGCATGAATCACTCCAAATACAACTTAGAAAGGGGAAATGGTGAGCGGAAACAACTATAACATGTTTAAAAGTTCTAAAAAGTCAATTTTGCAGAGTAGGTCTGCTTTAAGGCTAATTATGGGCTGCATTACAGTAACCAATTAGAGTGCAAGTAATTTTGTTGGAAACTTTAAATATACAGATATTTTAAATATACGAATCCATCAGTATTCTAAAAGCGAGAACAAACTAAAGTTTAATCAAGTTACAAAAAACATTCCTCCATCAAACGGACTGTCTAGTTTTGACCCCAAAACCCCCGACCATGTCTCACACTCGCAGATACACTTGCCCCTCGCAGACAATTTCATTACAACTTTGACATAGCACAGTGCCTGGATGGGAGGGCTGGTACAATATAAGGAAACATATAGACCTATCAGAGCACATTTGTTATTTATTGTTAATTCCCCGGTCGCGTAATCATCCCAAAATGCAAAGTGACTGCAGCAAAATTAAGTGGAAAATGAATGTGGCCCGGAGGTCGAGGAGAAGCGGAGGAGAGGAACGGTCCAGTGATTGGAGCTTGTGTTCGGGCTAATTTACTGAGCATGCATGGGTGGGTCTGAGAGAGGAGCAGAGAGGAGCAGAGGAGGCAGGCACGGGCAGCGAGAAAGAGGAGAGAGAGAGAGAGGGGGGTAAGTAAGTAAGTGCAAAAGAATAATTATGTTACACTAAGAAAAATTGACAAAATAATTGACCATTATTTAAAACCACAAAACATAATTTTAAGTTCCAGAATTGGACAGTGGCTCAGTGGTTAGAGCAGTGGTCCCCCAACACGAAGGTCCCGCTCAGACCAAGTTCTGTCATTATGTCCTTAGGCAAAACACTTCACCCACATTGCCTAGTATGAAAGTAGTGTGTGCATAAATGACTGGTGGTTGTCGGAGGGGCCGATGGCGCAGATCGGCAGCCTCGCTTTTGTCAGTCTGTCCCAGGGCAGCTGTGACTACAACAGTGGCTTACCATCACCGAGTGTGGAGCGAATGAATAAAGACTAAAGTGGAGCACTTTGAGAGGCTTTGTCG
>KN486146.1:6133-46675 GCA_000787095.1 Periophthalmodon schlosseri
TGGTGCGTGTGTGTGTGTGTGTGTGTGTGTGTGTGTGTGTGTGTGTGTGTGTGTGTGTGTGTGTGTGTGCGTGCGTGCGTGTGTGTGCTACAGGTGGCTGGCGGTGAACCTGGAGTTTCTGGGGAACCTCCTGGTCTTAGCGTCTGCTCTCTTCTCGGTGCTTGGGAGACATGAGCTGAGTTCTGGAATAGTGGGGCTGGCCATTTCCCATTCCCTGCAGGTACAGCTAAATCAGGAATATTCAACTTGACTTAATCAGGAATATTCAACTCGATTTAATCAAGAACATTTACTAATTTGGATTCATTAAGTCAGCGGATCTGAGGTTTTGAGCTAAAGCGCGTATAGCCGTTTTTTCCCATGTATTTGAACAAGTACCGATATATTGTATTAGCAGCTCTTCAGGTCAAAATAAGTCTGCTGTGTGCTGCCTGCATCTAATTATAAAGTGTTTTATTGTCTGATAATCAGCAAGTGCCTGTTAGCATGCTAAATGTTGTTAGCTTTACTGTGACTGCAAAACTCTGCTCTGGTCTCTGTGACCAGAACACTTCTAAACTCATCCCAGTCAATGAAGAGGATGTACGGAATGCATAAGTGAAGTGAGGAATAACTTTGGACCACTGCAGAGTGTTTAAAATGAGATCTGTTTGTTTATGTGTTTAAGACAGTAAGATCAGGTACAGCATCTTTAACCCAAATTATTTGTCAACTGAATGCATTTTTTTTTATTCAATTTGTTGACTTATTGTATATAATTATCTTTTTCAAAACATGAAACTAGTCAGAAAAGCCATCACACGAGTCACATAAGTTTGTCCTCGGTCCAAGTACCCCCTAACTCAACTGCGGGTGATTATTAAAGAGGGCGTATTACAATTGGGGGTATTAATTCCTAAAACATAACATATTTAGATCACCATTGTGGTGTGAAGGAAGACTTAAGCTTAGAATAGATTCGCAACAATGCCACTCAAGGAACGGCCTCAAAACCAACCACAATTTTAGCTGTAAGCCGTGGACCTCAGAGAGGGACTTGAGACTGTATTACATATGTACACATTTCTTTCATTTATTTGATCACAATCCTTAAAATATAGGAATGAGTAGAAAATGTCAAATAGCTTTAAAATCATTGGCAAGGTACAACAATAGCTGGAAATAATGCAACACTCAAAAGAGCACAGCAAATCATGAAAATAACAAGCCAGGCAAAACACGCAACACAGTAAATTATAAAGCAGGAGAAAAGTAATGAAATAAACAAAAGATCAACTATGTAATGGTCCTTTCCTGCATGAGACGGGGCTATTTCATTTTGCTTTAGTTGATGAACAGCGTTGTGTTCTGGAAGGAGCCAGAGGGCTCTAATCACAACCTCCGCGCACCGGAGAAGTTTGTGAAGAAGTAATAAGAGCCTTTCTGGGGTTTTCTGTGGTCAGCTTTGACATGACACTGGGAATATAAGGCAGGACAACAAGCAGCTTACCCCAAGGTATATTGTTTTGTATCATGTTTTTGTGTATTTATGGAGAATTGTCCTGTAGGAACATGGGTGACAAAGGCTTGTGGGCAGAGCGTTACACAGAATCTTACAGCTATCCATAAGGAGGGTTCGAATAGATTGCTAAAATACTCAAATGGATGACATCTAAAATCTCTTCAGACATGTTTTTGATGAGGGGACAATGTTATAACATGGTAGAAATCAGATTTTGCATAATACCCCCTCTTTAATTACAAATCTATCTTCTTAAATTTATGATTCCTTTTATGTTCTTATCTTATGAAGAGGTGCTGTGTGTGTATGTGCAGGTAACAGGTGTGCTCAGCTGGATCGTCCGCTCCTGGACAGATGTGGAAAACAACATTGTGTCCGTGGAGAGGGTGAAGGAGTACGCTCACACTCCCAAAGAGGTACAGCCACACCCCCAAAGAAGTACAGACACACTCTCAAAGAGATATGTCCACACTCCCAAAGAGGTACGGCCACACCCCCAAAGAGGTACAGACACACCCTCAAAGAGGTACAGACACACTCTTAATGAGGTACAGACACACTCCCAAAGAGGTACACACACACTCCCAAAGAGGTACACACACACTCCCAAAGAGGTACGCCCACACTCCCAATGAGGTACGCCCACTGGGCTTGGAGCTTTGACACTGGGGGTGGAGCCTAGAAACTGGAGGTGAAGCCTAAACACTAGGGGAGGACCCTAGACATTGGAGGAGGAGCAAAGATAATGTGGGTGGACCCTAGACTCTGAGGGTGGAGGATAGACACTTGGGGAGGTCTAAACACTGGGGGTGGAGCCTAGACACTTGGAGTGGAGCATAGACACTGAGGGTGGAGCATAGACGCTGGGGGAGGAGCTTAGACACAGCACAATATACTGTTTGTGAGAACACATCAAACATATGTCCTGGAGGCAGCAGAGTTAACAATATATGGCATGTATTTGATTGAAATGTAGTGTAGTGAAATGTAGTGAATTGCAGTGAGAGTGTATGTTGTTGAGGCCCCCTGGAGGTCGGAGCTTGGAGCCCTCCCTCCGCTGTGGCCCACCTCTGGCTCCATCAGCTTTGAGGACTTTGGACTGCAGTACCGCCAAGGCTTAGACTGGGCCCTCAAAGACATCAGCTTCCACGTCCAGGATGGAGAGAAGGTACAACACAGAACTCTCTAACTAACTAAATGTGTCACTACTGTGAATATTTACACGGTGTTTTCAGTATTTTCTGAAAGAATAAAGGGTCAGGATGAAGTGTGTATAATATCACATGCTTACTGTAAACTGTCACATGATCAGAGATGGTTATGTCAAAGTTAAACCTTGAGGAGATGATGACGCCCCGAATTCTCTCAAATAAAAGGGTGAATGAGACTTTCATATATTTTATTATATTTTTTTGTGGTACATCAATATTGGTCCTATCACTACAAAATAAAAAAAACTGGATCAGAGTTTAAAATACTCTCAGAATATGGCTACAAGTTTCTATGTGAAGGAGTCTTTTAGCTACAGCTGCTCAAAAGTACGCAACTTTCCGGAGCCTGAGGGAGGCCCTTTCATGCTTGTCCCAATTGTAAAGAGGGAGGATAAAATCTTGCGCATTAGGGTCCCATCCCTATTCTTTATAGTCCAGACAGAGGAGTCAACAGAGGAGACCAAAGGCTATGTTGTCCTTGAACCTGGGGTCCAGGTCCAGATGAAGACTATCATTAACAAAATATGATTAGGATTATTTTGAATAGTCTCCATTATTCTGATTAACCTTTGCTGCTATAGTTTTCAGAAACCATACATTTGCTCCTACTTGATTATTTTAATTGAAGTAAGTTATTCTTCCCACTGTGAGTAAGTCTAAAAGTGACAAAAGCTTTATGTCGACCATATGAAATGATTTGATCTATTTTTTTTTATTTTTTTTTGCCCTGCTCCTTAAGACCATTACTTTTACTTGAGTAGTAGCTTCCCCAAATACATTTTACTTGTATTTGTTAATATAGTTAAGATAATTCTTTTTGAATAATTTGGAGTCACACTACACTTACCCCTGCCTCTACCCATCACTGACACTAGGGCATCTTTAACAACAACAAGACTAAAGACTGAAAGATTAAAGCGCTACTCTGGCACTTTGACAATCTTACAGTCTCATTATAGTCTCATTCAGAGCCTTTATTAGTAACTTTGCCAGCTTCAATCACATTTCTGTAAATATTGTGATTAGGCCTGTCACAATAAACTTTAAGCCATATATAGCTTAAGGAAATATAGACAATAAATGATAATATTGACACTACATCATACAGCTGACACCATAACCCTAAAGCAGGGTTCTTCCAAATATTCTAAATGTGTATCGTTCAAAAACATTAGCTGCAATCAGTACAGAGTGAAATTAAGTAGTTACTCTGTACCTACAATGACTCATACAAGTGATTTATTAACAGTGGTGGAAGGTAACAAAGTAGTAAAGTACTGTACTTAAGTAGAATTTTAGGTATCTGTACTTTTTACATTTTATCGTGGGTACTTTTTACTTTTACTTCGAGAGCAGGTATTTGTACTTTCTGCTCCACTACATTTTTAACAGGACTGAAAATTAAGAAGTATTTTTCATATGATTTGAGGGGTTATTTTTACCATGTTCATGGTAACATCCTGACTCAAGTTTTTGAGTTCAAGCTTTGGCGTTGAGCAAACAAAAATAAATGCACAAAAATCATGAGAAAAATAAAGAAATGGATTTGTATGTATCATTTTTTGATCAATATCACTACATTAAACCCTTGTGTGAAATACTTTCACTTTTTACTTCTAAAGTTCATTTTTAAATAGGTACTTAAATACTTTTACTTAAGTCGATTTTTTCATGTGATGCTTTTACTTTTACTTGAGTAACTTTTTGCCTCTGTATCTGTACTTTTATTTAAGTAACAAAATTGAGTACTTCATGCACCACTGTTTATTAACCCTCTACAGCTGTGGGAGTACAAAAAGTAGTGTAGTACAGAAAAAGTACCAACGATGGATATTGACCCTCTAAAATGATTGTTTTATTCATCATAATAAGTCGATATAGTAATTATTCAGACATGCCTGGTGACGTCATCTGAAAAGTCGTTAGTAGGCCTAATATGAACATGCGAATACCACACAGTACATGACCTTCAGAGTAAAACATGTACAAGACAAATCCCATCATTCAGTGTATTCTTTTAGTCGATAAAATTAACTCTGTAATTACATTCAGCAGCAGGAGTCCTGTTACCAGCCTTTCCCAGTAACAACATGATGAATGTCCTCTGCTGTGTCCATGGCAACAAGCTCTGGATGCAAGGGGTAGTGTCACAGACTGTATAAAGAAGTGGCCTAAGTGAGTGTGACGTCACCCACGGCTCCAGTCAAATGAAGGTCATTGTGGCTAGCTCTTATAGGGGCCAATTTGGAGCAACGTTGCATATTAGGAATTCCAATCGCAAGTATCATAGCAACCAAAGAGCCAATCTAGAGTGAGGCTGTTGAAGGTAACACCCCTTCCTTCCTACACTGCTGGTTTAGCAGGGAGTGGGCACTTAGCAACGCTGTCATCAAACCTGTTGCTAATGCTAACGGGAGCAACCTTGGGGAAAGAAGGCGCATGATTTATCTGTTATTAATGTTTATATCTTTATTTACAGACACAATAGTGAAATAAAAATTCCAGAATCATGTAGAGCGGGTTAATACAAACATTTTAAGACCAAAATGACGACCCTGACAGTAGCAGTAACAGAGAGAGGGGCAACTATTTAGTAAATAGAAAGTGAATTGGAGCCAGAGTTGATGGAGCCAGAAGCACGCTCATGCTCATTTCCTATCTGGAACGTGGTGGCTAGCAGATTAGCCATGTCCATTTATATATACAGTCTATGGTTGCAACAAATGATTATTTTAGTATCAACCAGTCAGCGATTCATTTTTCAATTAGTCTTCATATTATTTCTATTGTACACTGAGACTTTTTAAATACATTGTAAGCAAATGAAGGTTGAAATGTGGATATTACAATTGAATATTTACAATTAAAGTGTGTTATTGATGAAAAAAGTGTATTGTTTTTGACTCTTCCTGTGCTGCAGATCGGAATCGTTGGTCGGACTGGAGCTGGGAAGTCCTCTTTGGCTCTGGGATTGTTCAGGATCCTGGAAGCAGCGAATGGGAGGATATGCATCGACGGAACTGACATCTCCCTCATAGGCCTCCATGATCTGAGGTCCAGATTAACCATCATCCCCCAGGTCAGTGAATGCACCGCAGACACACGCCCAACTGCAGCAACCCATTAAACCAGGATCGATGGCATTGCACAATACTGATATGATCAAAACAAATGTTTTCCATTCAGCCTGGATAAACAATTTTAAATATGTATTTATTTATTTGATTGATTACTTTAAAGGGCCCATATTATGCTATTTTCTGATCTGATAATGTTATTTCCTCATCACAAACATGGAGTTGTGTTTTGTTTTATTCAAACTTGTTTAACACATAAATTGTGCATATTTAGGCTGAGTTCTTCTCTCAAACTGAAAACACTCTGTTCCACCTTGTGATGTCATGTGGTAATATAGGAAGTGCTCCATTGTGTTTTTAAACTCCATACACCTTCACTAGAATCATTTGGATAATTTCAGTCCTGGAATTGCCAGTCTCTACTGAACTAAAGGTAAAAGGAGCTGTCAACTTGAAAACTACCACTTCATGACATCACAAGGTGGAACAGAGCATTCTGAGCTTTGGAGATGTAGACAGACTAATAATAAAGGGTTACTCAAACATGTGTGAATGAAACAAAACACAAGCCCAACTTTTCATTTTAAATGGTTTGCAGTGGTCCAAAGTTGTTCCTCACTTCACTTACCTTTTGTGTTCGAAGGTTGTTCTCACTTCACTTACCTTTTGTGTTCGAAGCATTCTAATTATTCACCAACAGCTAGCATGCTAACGAGCACTTCCTGATTCTGGGATAGTAAAATGTCCTGTGTGGGTCTCCTGTTGTGTCTTTGTCCCATGTGTCTCTGAGCCCAGGACCCCGTGCTTTTCTCCGGGACCCTCCGTATGAATCTGGACCCCTATGAGACCTGCTCTGACTCTGCTCTGTGGGACGTCCTGCAGCTGTCCCACCTCAGCACCTTTGTGTCCAACCTACCCCACAAGCTGGACCACATGTGCAGTGAAGGAGGAGAGAACCTCAGGTCAGTGAGAAAGAGAGAGAGAGAGAGAGAGAGAGAGAGAGAGAGAGAGAGCGAGAGGACCTCAGGTCAGTGTGCGTGTGTGTGAGACAGAGAGAGAAAGAGAGAATCTCAGGCCAGTGTGTGAGAGAGAGAGGACCTCAGGTCAGTGTGCGTGTGTGTGAGAGAGAGAGAGAAAGAGAACCTCAGACCAGTGTGAGAGAGAGAGCAAGAGAGAGAGAGAATCTCAGGCCAGTGTGTGTGAGAGAGAGAGAACCTCAGGCCAGTGTGAGAGAGAGAGAGAAAGAGAGAGAGAGGGAGAGAGAGAGAGAAAACCTCTGGTGTGTGTGTGTGTGTGTGTGAGAGAGAGAGAGAGAGAGAGAGAGAGAGAGTAACTCAGGTGTGTGAAAGAGAAAGAGAGAGAACCTCAGGTGAATGTATATGTCAGAAAGAGAGTACATCATGTGAACAAACAGAGAAACAGAGAGGCCCTCATATGACCAGTGAGAGAGAGAGAGAGAGAGAGAGAGAGAGAGAGAGAAGGAGAGAAAGAACCTCAGGTGAGAGAACCTTAGGGTAGCATTTGGCAACATGGTGGTTGCTTTGTCTGGGCCTTTCTGTGTAATTTGCATCATCTTCCTGTATCTGGGTGGATTTCCTTTGTTTTCCCCCATCAACCCAAAACATGCACATTAGGTCAAATCCTCCAGCTAAGGTAGTCCTGACCAACACTAGCTCAAGATCTGGAGATGGGTCCCTGAACACTGCGCTGCAGTGCTCACTGTTCCTGACAGGTCACCCCAGTGGCATTGAAGAGTGACAGAGGACAAATTTCCCTATGGGGACAATAATGTGTACCTTACCTTACCTTATGTGTGGAGCCCACAGTTCTTGTTTAGTCTGTTGTCTCTGTGCAGTGTGGGTCAGAGACAGCTACTGTGTCTGGCCCGGGCCCTGCTGAGGAAGAGCCGTGTTCTCGTGCTGGATGAGGCCACAGCCGCAGTGGACCTGGAGACTGACAGACTCATCCAATCCACCATCCGCACGCACTTCAGGGAGTGCAGTGTCTTGACCATTGCCCACCGACTCAACACTATACTGGACTACAGCAGGTCCCTCCTCACACACACACTCAGACACACACACACTCACTTCAGGGAGTGCAGTGTACTAACCAACGGCCACCGCCTCAACACTATACTGGACTACAACAGGTCCCTCCTCTCACACACACGCACGACTGAAGCACAGTCTGGATACATGGTTGGTTGTGTCTGGTTCTGAGCGGCACTTGGTTCTTAGTCTTGTACTTTACAATTTTGTGCATTATTCATTCTTTCCATACGCAGTGGTGGTAAACTGGGGCAGACTGACACAAGTGAGGCTGCCAATCTGCGCCATCAGCCCCTCCCAACACCACTCAGACACCACCTTCATAAAAGGCAATGTGGTGAAGTGTCTTGCCCAAGCAAAAATAGTTCTATAAATCTAGCAAATATGCATGACCTCTGACCCCCACACTATATATAAAACTGTATATAAAGCCAAAAGTGCACAGCTGACCTCTGACCTCTCCTCTGGTCTACAGGGTGGTGGTGATGGACCAGGGCTCAGTTGTGGAGATGGCGCCCCCTGCAGTTCTCCTCCAGCAGCATGGACACTTCTACAGGATGTGTGCAGAGGCCGGCCTTGTTTAGCCACAGCATCATAACATAAAGTCCTAAACCATCTAAGTATAAAACTAAAACAAGAAATATAATGGTAAGGATAAAAGCAAAAGCATACACATCCATGAGCAGACTAAACACACCATGTATAGATTCTCCGTTGTAATCTGGAGACTTTATAACCCTCTTATCATACATGACCGCAATAAGCAAATACAAAAATTATAACTTTACTAAACTGAAGCATGTGGATCTATTCAGTACAAGATCTAAAAATCCATTTGTTACAGTACTGACATCCTTTTACCTTCTGACTTAAATGGGAAAATACATCTTGTGGCCCTGCTCCCAGCAACCGTCTGTAGACACCTCCTAGATCCACAGTACTGTACATAGTCATGCTATCATTATACCAACCCGAAAATCAAAGACATGAATTTCCCCAAAACAATATTATAGAGTAGTCAAGTCAGACATAACTATGATGTAAACAGGAGGAGGGGTGTTAGAAGCAGGAAGCAGTGCCTTTTGTTTTGCAGCAGCAACTTCTTTAGAAAAAAACATAGTCACACACCGTTCAACCATAGTATGAGCAAAGGGGATGAAACAACAACCACAGACAATCAGAATAAATAGAATTATGCCAAGAGAGGTGAAGAGCGAGATAAAGAAAGTTTTTCATTTCCCAAATGTGTCAGAAAACCAATCACCAATTACGTCATTAATTCCGAGTGTTATTGGGTATAACAGTACAACACTGGTCACCAGAAAGATTACATACACCATGCTTTTCAGCTAGAAGCATGTCTAGGGCAATGCGATTTTGGTAGGTCATTAGCATATTAGCATGTAGCTCCTCTTGTAGTAGGAGCAGAGCAGCTCTTGTCAAATTGGCCTGACGCATAATAATGGTAATGGGAAAGAGAGAAACAGAAAAAATAGTAGAGAACATCACTCTTGCACAATGACCAGACCAGTGAAAGAGCAAAGTAGCCAGCAAATTAGTAGAGTTGCAAAGCCACCACACATCAGTTATGGCAAAGTCTTGTCTCCTCAGAGGACGTGTATGAATCAGTGAACATGTAGTATGCTTTACACCAGCAACTGTACACACAGAGGAATAATTTAAGAAAGCAGTGTGGTGGATATCACTAACTATAGTGATAGTAGAACGCAGGGTTGTGGTGAGATTTCCAACATAAGTAGATTGGTAGGTGTGGGCTCTCTGTGTGCATTCTACTTGTACTGTGGGATATTTGTGAAGTGAGATGGGATTATATTTGCAGGCATACATGGCCAACAAAAATGGCTGCATGGATAACTGTGAGTAGGGTTGCCAGAAATATTAGGCATGGCATAAAGAGATGACGACATCTAAGCAAGACATGCAGTAGGTGACATGGGGCTAGAAGACAATGACTGCCCTCTTTCCATGCAATAGTTTCAGAGCAGTACTTTTATGGTGCACTGACCACCTGCCTCACATGTTTCCCAGGAACAATTAACAGAAGATAGGTAGTGTTTATAGTGTCTCACAATGTGAGAGCGTGAGAAGTTGTAATAATCAGAAATATAAGAGAAGGGTATGGGAACTAAGCAGGTGCACATGGGCGGGCTGTCCTGGGAGATATAAATTAGCACTGGAGGAGAGCCAATTATACCATTTGTTTTTGGGGCAACATTAAGAAATTTTGCGGCATTCCAAGTCAGTAATAACGGGACCGCAACCCTTGTTTTGGTCCTATTATTTGTCCCATTAATAGAATATGGAGGGCTGGTGGGTTGACCTGATTCAAAGTACCAGAAAATGGGCGGAACAATCACTATGGTAAACAACAATAAAGTTAATGTAGTACTTCTGTGAGAGTACCCAGGCAATCCCACAGCCACAATTAAGAAACAAGTCAGGCTAAATCGGTTCTAATCTGTTTCAATGAGTGTCCAAAAAGTTAAGCTTTGATGCAATTAATAATGTTGATCTAATTGGTATTGTCACTTTTTGCCCATTTGACCTTAACAGTTCTTGGTGACTGTTAACTAACTTTTGTTTGGACCTAAGAATCCGTTTCATTTATGTTAGTGTAACCCCTGCCACCTAGGTCAGGTCACCTGATCATTGCTCTTCCCTGATTTGTTCAGCCCCAATTGGTTGAAGAATAAATACCCGGTGCAGCTCTGTACTTGTCTGCTCCTCTGCCCCTCCCACTCCACTCTCACTGTGTCTGTGCAACTGGCGTTTGGACTGGTTGGTGACTACTCGGCTTTAAGCCTTATTCACACATTCTAGCTTACTTACAACGCAATAGTTTTTTAATGGCACTGTGATCTCTCTACTGATGGTGAGCTGATAGGACTAACCAATTTTGTTTTTGCCCTGCGGCCCGTGGATTATGGATTTGCGTGGTTACAAACTGAATTTGCGTTATTTTGAACTGAACTAAATCCTAAAAAAGGAATGAACTGAACTCTTTCACACAAAGTCACACATCTTTAAAAAAAAAGGAATGAACTGAACTCTCTCACACTAAGTCAAAATATTTGACAAGGGACTGCCTTTCTTTTTTGTTGTTGTTTAAAAAGGTTTTATTTTGTTATTCAATTTCATTTAATTAAATAGTATCTCACCTACCTTATTTTTGGACTTTTGCTAAATACATTTCATATTACTTCAATCAATCTGTGTTTTGTCATTCATGTGCAAGCTCCCTGAGCAGCCCAGTGTCTTCTGTCTTAATGCGTTGATTGCGATAGCTCAACCAACTAAAAATATAATAGTGGTTACATTAGACTAGATTACTATTACCAGTCACCAGGGGGTATCCAGAGGTTCTGGATCTGTTGGGAGAGAACTATAGACTTAAGTTAGTTAGTTTTGTGGTTTTCTTTTTTTTTTCTTTTTCCAAGTATTTCCACTTGGGTTTTTTGTGCAGTGCTGGTTGTGAATCCTTTCTGTATCTATTGAGAGGCATCAACGTGTATTAGATGTCATAATTACTGCCTTAACTATAACTGTCCTTTGTCAATGTTGTCCAGTTCAGCACTATGATATACTAACTGCAACCTCCCCCTTTTAACAACACAAGCTTTATTTTGTCCGATTAACATTTATATTTATTCTATTTTCAAATATTTAAAATAATTTTGCCTTAACTTAAATGTCCTTTGTCAATGTTGTCCAGTTCAGCACTATGATATACTAACTGCAACCTCCCCCTTTTAACAACACAAGCTTTATTTTGTCCGATTAACATTTATATTTATTCTATTTTCAAATATTTAAAATAATTTTAAACCAGGTTTTGATTTGGATCGGATTGGGACTCATTTCTTCCAAGTTTTCCTAGTGTTTAATTATCCTTAAGCACACATTTATACTGCTGGACATTTTGTTTTTCATATTTCAGATGCATTTAAGTGACTTTAGTTTGATTACTTTATTTAGTTGTGGTTATAAGAAATCATTAGAATCGTTACTATTGAGAACCAATGGGCTCTCGTCTCTGTCCCTCCTCATTTCATCTCTGTGCAGGTCCATGTGCACCTGGTCCACACAGGGAGGAAACTCGGCTGGGAGCTACACCTTCTGGGTCATAATTGTGACCTTAAGTAATCTCTCTCAAGAATTGTTTTTACAAGCATTAAAAAGCCAGTGTTTTATGTTCTAATAATATGATTCAGTTTGAAATGCAAATTTCAAACACACCCAGGAGTAGTGACATTTTGACCTAATATAAAGTATCATAGTATATGAACTAAACATTTACAACAAATTCTCAGGCTTCATACATAACAAGGCCAGATATTTTGTTGTTTGCACTGGAAGTTATACTGTTTAAAAAACTGCAGTTTTTAATTTTGTTAATTGTAGCCATTCTAAATGCCATTCCAAATGAGTTGCATGTACCACACCACCGCACCACAGCGCTGGTGTACAATGAAAAGAAATATCCTAAATAACGCTACATCTGTAGTCGTTTGTTTTCAGGAATGGAGCAAAAATGTTTAAATATAAACGAATACACTTCTAACACTGTGAATACACTGTGTGGATCTGAGAGCAGGTTCCAGTCATGTGTGCCCAGGCAAACCCAGCCCAAACACAGCAGCAGAGACAGTTTGATGGGGCTTTAGAGGAGCAGCAGTGCACTTGTTGAAGGTTTTGATTCAGTTCATTCATTTGTCATGTGACCAGTGGAGGAGGAGCCCAGTCCACAGAGGAGTTTCAGACCCAGCAGGACTTTCTTTGGTTTTAGTTCAGGTCATATTTCTCAGTGACGCAGCCATGTTTAGACAGTCTTTAGACAACTGGAGAGAGAGGCACCCAGAGGGCCACTGCACTCAGACCACGCCCACCCAGACACAACAGGCCATAGACCCGTCTCAAATCCACTTCAGTCAAAACTAAAATCTATTCAAAAATCTATTCTAACTTCCATGGACAAATTGTTCGTTTTCACCACAAAATGTGTAAATAATTTTGCATAAAAAATCTGTATCTATATTTAAAACATCCTGAATTCAAAGTGAGGATAATTAAATAATAAAAAAATAAGGTTTGACTTGTTTATGTTTAATTCGATCATGCTGAAATTTAAATAAAATCATCTAAACAAGTTTATTTAAATAATACTAAGATAAAATTATCACTATCAGATGAGTTTAAAAAATACTGATCTTTCTTTGCATTGTACAAAGCATCTTCAACTGTGGCACTTTAAACATTGATCTTGTATCATGTAGGTTTGTTTAAACTGAAGTCTAATTATATTGTTGGGATCATTATTTGGTAAATTGCTTCATTTAAAACCACTCACAGAGGAACAAATATTGGAGAAAATTATTTAAATCATTTATCTTAAATTTTTGGTAAAGAAAGTTTGTTTGGCACATTTGAATATGAGTTTAGATTATTTTTTATAACCGTGCTTGTTAATGTGTTATGCGTCTACGTTTCATTTTTTTTTTGCCAGAGATAGTAACAAATCTGCTGAAATGCAGCTTTAGTTGAGTCACAAGCAGCACTGACAGTTGTTACAATATTCACACTTTTAGGTAGAATTATACTATCATATGATATAATGATATAATAATATTATATATAATAACATCTTACCCTAATAAACCTCCGATCTGCAAATCTCTCACCCACTTTAAAAACTCCCCCTTGCACAGTTTAAAAACTTTCCCGTCATTTTCCTATGTCTATTAAAAGTCCGTCAGTCCATGTTTCTTTTGTCATAGTAGTAGTTCAATTATGTTTTTACGTTGTCCATTTTGCAGTGGTGGAGGAGCTACAATATTGTTGCAATTAAATATTTGAAACCAAAAACCTAATTTTCACTAAAAATTAAAAAAACTTAAGTGACCACTGTTCAGGAAAAAGAAATGGAATCACTATGTAAGTTATTGCAATTTGTTCTTCAGGTTAGGGGGAAAAAGCAAATGTTGACAGGAGACAGTGGGGGTATGGGCGAGAGGAAAGAGAGGGGTGTAAAGCAGAGAGGACAGAGTATGACACGCAGGGGTGATAAGACTCTGACAGTGAGCAGAGGAGGACAAGGTGAGGGAGGGGTGAGGAGCCGAGAAGATTTAGTATGACAGCGGGGTGATAAGACTCACAATAATGGTACGATTCACTAAGTACCTACTTGAGGAGAAATAGCCAAAATTGTAATTGAGTAAAAACTCTGCTCTTTTCACCACTGCAATTCTGTCTGTTCATCTCTAAGTCTGTTTTACACACCTGTAATTTGGACTATTGGGAATAAAAATGTTAATATAAACTGTATGTATAAACCTAATGTATGGATCCAAACTTTTCACCACACAGAGAACCCACCAGATCCGACCTTGTCCATCCCAAGCTTCTACGCAGAGGCTGAGGTGTCTGTGCGGGGTGGGGGTTCTACTGGGATGTGTGTGATTTCAGTTTTAAAGACCCGACACTCTTAGACCTTAATTTTCTCCACCCCCAAATGCAGCCTATGCAGTCTCTGCTCCAGCCAATACTCTATGTGGTAAAGGCTAAAAATGAGAAGTCAGAGACCCAAGCCACGCACAGTGACCCCAAAAGCAGAAGAAGGGGTTCTGTCCCTGCCGGTTTATCCAAATATTGCTCAGCTGAGTGGGTTCCAAACCCAGGGCCTAGCCCCACAGCCTAGCCGTCTTAGTCATAGGATGTTTTCACACCCTCAGAGTCCAACTCTGGCCAACAATAGAATCTAGTCTATTGTCAGTTGACCGGGCCTAATGCCACCTGGTCCAACCAGGATTTACCCTACCACAGTCCAACCGTCTATGTTTCTTAGTAGTGACTACGTTCAATAGACTCATCAGATTCTATTCCAAGAGGTAATTTGATTAAGAATTTAACAAGACACCCTCAGGGTCCAACCCTGGCTGTCCAATAGAACCTAGTCCGTTGACAGTCTAACCGGGCCTAGCACCACCTGGTCTAACCAGGATTTCTAACACCGGCTCATTGATCTGTCCCTCTGTGTTTATAAATGTGCTTCATGCAACTTTACATGTGTAAGAACTCAAACTGGACTAGATAGGCCACCCTAATTATAAACTATTTCTAAATTTGCGAGACAGAGAATTACAGATTCATGTGACAGTGACAACCCTAATCAAATCAAAACTAAGCTATGCAGAAATTTTATTAAAAAGGTTTTCTGCTTACCTCATTGTGTGGGTACCCTGTTTGTCACTGACACAATCATCAACTCCACCTCGATATGCCCCAAAGGTCCTCCAGATCACTCTGCACCATCACGTCCGGGTCACCAAGTTGTAAGAATGTTCGTTTCTGGTGTGAGCTGAAACATAAAGTCAGAAGGGTTTTAATGAGTTCCACACAGGTAAAGTGAACAATGAAGCAGTGGACTCTCCGGAAAGGACTGGAAGAAACTCCTGAGATGTGCATGTTGACAGCTTTTATAGTGTCTCTCAATGTATGTGTGTGTGTGTGTGTGTGTGCATAAGGTGGGTTCTCTTCTGGTCTGCATGGCATTACACATTAAGAAACGTTAAGCAAAATGAGTGTTTTATAACCCTCTCAAAGTGGGGGTCACACATTCCTTAGTAAGTGGCCTTAACCAAAATGGCCAGAACATAGCTGTTATCTTATTGTCCACATGTCCTTGTAAGCTTCCAGGTTGGTCTGCATGGCATCTTGGTGATCCCCCATGCATTCCACATCCACTGGTGGGCACGTGTTATTTACCGTAGCATAAGTAAATCAAGATACCAGTTTGATGTAGTGCTGCGCTGCTAGAAAATACCTTACAAAATCCATTTTATATTTTTTCTTGAGATTTGAGGCAATCTTAATTTTTTTTTTTTGTCAGTATTTGCTAATCTGGGCATTGTTTCACCATGGTTACTGATGAACATTCCGCCATAGACATAAATGCAGAAGACCCCCATCATGTAACAGCATGTAAAGTGTCCAGTTCTCTGCTGGTGATTGCATTTGTGGACAGGATAAATATCACATATGTTAATCATTAACCAGATTAATAGAAAATCTCCATTTTGTTTGTAAAAAAAAATCTCCCATAGATTTCTGACTTGCCTTTAACTAGTGCTGTGACCTCACGTGACCATAACGTATACGTCCCAATTCAAGCGGTACGTACGCCCTCAGCAATGTTCAAAAACTGGAGACATGTTTCTGT
This sequence comes from Periophthalmodon schlosseri, assembly GCA_000787095.1. Taxonomy (NCBI): domain Eukaryota; kingdom Metazoa; phylum Chordata; class Actinopteri; order Gobiiformes; family Gobiidae; genus Periophthalmodon; species Periophthalmodon schlosseri. The sequence continues at coordinate 22,210 of KN486146.1, forward strand.
CCATGTTCATAACACGGTAATGAGCCTATAAAAACAGGCAGAGGTTTACTGCTGCCACTGGGAACACACACGCGACACGCACACACACACACACACACACACACACACACACACACACACACACACACACACACACACGGACGCCAGCACACACACGCACCCACACGCGCACACGCGCACACACACGCATATGCCAAACATCTTAGCGAGTCCACAGCACATTCAAAACAACAGGCTACACTGTGGTGCGCTAAAATACATGTGGGGGGTTAAAAATAGGTCCCCAGTCTGACCCAGCGCAGAGAAGTCTACTTTTGACTCCGCTGTTTTTGGAGGCGCTGCTAGATCCAATATCAAGAAGTTGTGGGGTTTTGCGGTTAGTGAGCTTATTCTGTGATTGGTCCACTCCTGAGTCAGTTTTCTGAGGGGGAGGGGGCGAGAGTCCAAGAAACCTGAGACTTCGTCAAAGTCGAATCCGCGCTAGACGTGGACTGGTCCCCGGGGTTCGGAGAGGGATGTCCAAAGGCTGAAGTGAACAAACAAATATGGAATAGAAACTTTTTTTTAGTCCTGTGGACTAAAAACTTTTGCATGCTTTGTCCCGGGAGCGGCGGTGGTGCTGGTTCTTCTTACGCGTTTCACTCCTCACTGGGTCTGTTCAATACGGGCTCCGGGATGAGAGCAGGGTTTTATGCCGCTTGTCACCGCATCAGAGGCAGCTCTCCTGCGAGCTGGAACAGTGCCGCCCCGCTGTGAGTCTGGATCCCATTTGGGGGGTGGCTCTCTGGAGGGTTGACGTGGACGGAGCCAGGTCTGCAGGCTCGGACTCCCGGTGAGACAGCTGGATCGTTGTCCGCGGAGTTGAGTGCTGGTTGTTTCGGGCTGGCTCCGGAGCGCACACACCGAGGGCAGCATGTCCGCGGAGCCGTACGTGTGCGCGTTCTTCAGGCTGTTGCTGCCCCTCACTCTCACCGCAGGTAAGCTGAATTTCAGCGCATGCTCGTGCCATTCAGATAGCAGCCAAAACAAGGCATGACCTGATGTAAAACTAGTCATTTGTTTGGATGTCAACACATCTGGAGCGCAGATTGACCCCTGACCTCCTGGCACGCGCGCAAGCGCGCACACATACGGGCTCCTAACGCTCGCTCTAATGACATTTAACCTGAGTCTGGACGAGTCTGACGCCATGACAGACCAGGGCATGAGCAACCCAAAATCCCACAACCCCCGGGGGCAGAAGAAGTCTGGAAGGGTTGGTTTGCTACCCAGATGTGACCAGCAGACATGGGACAGAAATGTGTGTTCATAAGTCAGTCAGCATGTAGTACAAACATGTGTACAAACATGTGTACAGGTAGTTTGACATTTCTTAGGTTTATGGACCACTGCAATATAAAAACGTAGAATAAGCTTAATATTGCAGTTCTGTGTAGGATAAAGTCTATTTTAAAAGTACTTTCAGACTCAGACAGTTATGCCATTTTACAGCCTCCACGGTTTTGAGGAACTCAGGGCACGTAGACTTCACTCCGCAACAAACAAATATAACTTCACTTCCAATCATTTTGGATAAGACGGCGTGCCCTGTTAGTGTGCAGATTAATGACATCAAATTCATTAATTTGTAAACTATAATCAAAATTATATTCACTATGACAACCAGAGGACTGGACTGGACAGGTCAGTGATGATGACCCACAGGTGTTCAGACTCATGTGTTCTGTTAGGATAGGAGTGTAGTCTTTTAGCTGTTCAGTCAGTTCATTGGTTGATGGTGTCTTAGTCCAGTGTTTCCCAACCTGGGGTACTGTGACCCCTGGGGGTACGAGAGCACTTACCAGGGGTGCTTAGGATGATTTCAGATTTAAAGATAGGGGCATTCCATGGTATTTGAATGTAAAAAGTTCTTTTCATTTGTTCTTTCTGTATATTTTACCTCCTTAAGAATATTTCTGTGTGGTTTTCATTGTGTCTGTTCCAGCCTCCAGTGTACGGTTTAGCGCCTTCTCTCTGGTTTATGTCCTGCTGCTGCTTCTGTTGCCACTGCTACCCCAGCCAACTGCCCCCAACACAGGTAATACCCCAGCCAACTGCCCCAAACACAGGTAAAGCAGTGTATAATGTAGCAATATATCATGCTTCAAAATACCGTGACAGGCCTGGTTAGGGTTAGCATACAGCTGTCTCCTCTGTGAGTCTGCTCAGTGAGCATTATTATTATTGTTCAGACAGATGAGTGAGAGAGTGACACACATGTGCGTTCCTCTGGGCTGAGTTCACACCTGGTTTACCTGTGACATCACCCCCACACTCACACAGGCTCAGTGTAGCTCCACGGCAAAAGCTGCTGACACAAGATTTGACTGTGTCTCATACCAGGGCTGTGTCCGAATGTCCACCCTAGTCCCTAACCCCTCACTGCACAGTCCCACACTCTTAATGCACACATTCACAGAGCGATACACGCAGCTCACTACATTCACTACTACTCTGGTGTCTGGGTGAAAAAAAGTCTAAAGACTATACTCTGATAAAACTTGATTTCTGTCATAAATAATGATCAGATTGGACTGGCACAGAAGTATTTATGGACTAATAATAACCATAAGTTTTTGTCAAGCTGGATCCCACGTAAACGGACTGGATTATACATTTTTTTTAAATCTCAGATGTGGAAATGATCGCTCTGTTAACAGCTCAAGCTAAGGTAAGCGCTAACGCTAGCAACTTTATACAGCAACGGTTTATTTAAGAGTGTTTTATTCATAATCAGGATCAACAGTGCCATAAACCAACCCAAGACACTAACCAATACTAAACCAAATATTCATAGTGCCTATGACAGGCTGGACTACTCATTTTACTAAAACACACTTTAGATTAGTGTATTTAAGATTTTACAAAAAAAATGTACAGTTCTTTTTCTTTCCACCTTTTTTTGTGTTCAAATTTTACTTCCTGGTTAGAAATCGTGATATCATGCTAGGGAATTCCATAACTGTTACCTAGCAACCATGTGTTACACTGGGCCAAAATTCCTCTTATGTACACAGAAATGATTATTTGACAAATAATTTGAAAATACCTTTATTTTGTTGAAATAATGTTCAAAGTATCTGAAAAAATGAGTTTCTATTGTGCAAACTGTGCCAGACTTTTGGATAGAGTTCTCCCCAGTGTGATCGAAATCAAGTTTGAAATTGTAATATTGTGACAATATTCCCTCTGTCACTATGCACTCATGAGATCTCACAATGTCGGATTTTGCAGAGGTGTCCAATTTAAGGCATTTGAGTCTATTTTGAGTAGCAGAGGCTTTCTTGCATGCACACTGTCTAATAGCTGAAAAGAAAATTTAATGTGACATAAACAGACAAATAAAACAGCATTTAAAGCTCCTATAATACGTGAAGTTGATTCTTTAAACCATGTTATAATGTTCTTATCTCATCAAAACATACCTGGAGTTGTGTTTTGTTTCATTCGAATAACCCTGCATTATTAGTTTGTCTATATCTCCAAAGCTCAAAATGCTCTCTTCCACCTTGTGATAACAGCTGCCTTTTACCTTTCGTCCTGTAGAAAGTGGCAATTCCAGGGCTGAAATTATCCAAATGATTCTAGTGAAGGTGTATGGAGTTTAAAAACACAGTGGAGCACTTCCTGTATTACCACATGATATCACAAGGTGGAACAGTCTTTTCAGTTTTAGAGAAGAACTCTATGCAGGATTTGTGTGTGTGAACATGTGTGAATGAAACAAAACACAACTCCAGGTCTGTTGGTGATGAGGAAACAACATTATAACATAGATCAGAAAATAGCCTAATATGGGACCTTTAAAGCAGACATATTTCCATGTATTTAGTATTTTGAACTATAACATACGCAGATCATAATGTTCGTTGTAAACCTCAATATTGATCTTAAACAACAACAACACCTGGCCTCCAAAATGCAGAACTGATAAGCCCTGCCTCTTCAGAGGGAACTTCACCACAGCAAACACCAGATTTTGACAAAAAATTATTAATGATTTTTCTTTACCTTAGATTAATGAATCACAAATGTTTTATTCTATTTTATTTTGTCTCATTCAAAAAATAAAATAAATAAATAATGAACATTTTCTGAACATAAACCATAAATCCAACATAAAGTAAATGCCAAATTTCTTCTTCCAAAGTCTTGCGTCTGCTGCAAACCACTGACAGAGGAATGGCTGTGGACCTCTCCATTAAAAAGACCATAATAAACGATTGATCGAGCTCCATGAATTGCGCAGCCCTACTTTTACATTTAGATTCACTGTTTTGGTCCCTGGGAAATCCAGAATAATCTCTCTGTATTTTGTATACAGATTGACATCAGTTTGGTCCCCATATCCTCTGTTGCGTCTCATGCCTGGTCAAACGTGATCGTCCAATCAGATCCGTTTTTTCAGTGACACATGTGAAACGAAGGAGCTCATTGGTCACCTATGATTTACAATTAAAATCACATTTCTCTCACCTCAGATTAACAGAGTTTAGTGCTTTGCTCTCCATAATTGGCTAATCCACCTGTCAATCATGCCCATTTGAAAACAGGGAGATTCACCGGTGACCAGACTCACATCTTTGTAAAGTACTGAAGAAGTGCGTGTTCTATATCACAGGCAGCTGTTTTGGAATATAGATCTAAATACTTACTGTTTACCTGTTTTAGCTTTACAAGCATTTCTTCCATGTCTGTATGATATTTTTATCTGAATAACCACACACATAGATTAACCACATAATCTTGACCTCCCTACTTCATGATGGTCATTACAATTTACAGGCGATGCCAACCCAACAGTGAATTTCTGTTCTTCCTTATTTAAAAAGCTTAAAGGGTTATTATGCAAAATTGAATTTTTGGAGCTTTCTGCCATGTTATAACATTCCCTCATCAAAAACATGTCTGAAGAGGTTATAGGGCCCTATTCGAACCCTCATTACGGCTAGCTGTAAGATTCTGTCCAGTGCTCCGCCCACAAGCCTACGTCACCCATGCTCCCACGCGACAATTCTCCATAAATATACAAAAACATGATACTAAACAATACACTACAACTTCAGAAACCTGATGTGATGTGGTAGTGCTCTGAGAGGGGAGACTCAGAGCATCAAAAACAAAACTAATTAAACATGTTAATATGCTGTTTTGGGCGAATATAGCATTGTTTCATTTCAAAACAATACAACGAAACATGGTGATCTAAATATGTTATGTGTTAGACAGTTAATAACCCACAGAAGTGTACTAGAGGGAGTGTTTGAAAACAGCTTGTTTTCAGTGGTTCACAGCCTACAACATTTTTACATATTATAGGGAAATATTTAAGAAAGCTATTTCGTGCAATACTCAAATCACAAAACATCATTCACCCACATAAAGTGTATTGAACCCACAACCTTCTCACTGGAAAGGCATGAAACCCCCACACACATATCCATCAAGTCAGTTGAGGTTATTCCAAAGTGGTGTAAGTGCAGAGTTAAGAGTGTGTCCTGAAGAGGCAGGAAGCGTGCCCAGACAGGTGAGCCCCTGCCCTCCCCACTCCCCTAATCCTCTCCGCCTCTGCTCCTCTTCCTCCTCTTCACCTCTGCTTGTTTTCCTCCTCTTTCTCCTTTCCTCCTCTTTCTCCTGCTCCAGGTCTTTAGTGTGCTCCTTTAAACCTGTGCTGTCTGATGTTTGTGTGCAAAGACCCAGCACCCTGTGTCACTGCTGTGTGTTTGTCCAGCCTCCTCTTCCTCCTCTCCTCTGCTCCTCTCTTCCTCTGCTTCTCTCCTTCTCTCCTCTTCTCCTCCTCTGCTCTTCTTCCATCTCCTCTCCTCCTCTTCTACTCCTCTCCTCCTCTCCTGGGTCAGTGTGAACCCAACAGTCCCACTCTGGACCACAGTAAATGGCCGATCTAAGAGCACTTGAAACAGGAGGTCACGGAGCGGCTCCACCCGCACCCTGGAGCGGGGCAAGTGGGGCTGACCTCCGGCCGACCTCGGGCTAACCTCGGGCCGACTTCGGGCCGACCTCTGGTCAACCTATGCAGTCTGCTGTGACAGTAAAAGTGTTTGGAATTGGGCAAAAAGGCGCTCAGATCACATATGTTCTATGAATAGATGCTGCAGAGCTGCTGTTTGACACGTTCATTTGCCGAGGCAATTTGGATCAACTTAATATCACCCTCCAGAAGGAGACTAGTCTCCTCCTGCCTCTGTCTGCACAGGTGGACCTGATGGCCTCTCAAGTGGCTCATGGTGTTTGGGGTGAATGATGCGTGGTGTGTGTGAACAAGGCCGACCCAAAAGTAAAGTAAACAGAACTAAATCTAGTGTGCACTGGGGTCAGTCCACAGAGCCACCAAGGCCGACCAAAAGTAAAGTAAACAGAACTAAATCTAGTGTGCACTGGGGTCAGTCCACAGAGCCACTAACGTGTGTGAAAACAACCTTAGTGTGGTCCTTTAAACCTATGCTGCCTGGTGTTTGTGTATAGGGAGCCCAGCCCGCTGTGTCACTGCTGTGTGTGTGTCCAGCCTCCTCTTCCTCCTGCTCCAGGCCTTCTTCCAGGTGACCACCATCACCCTGCAGCCAGACTACAACTGTACGTATCCCATGTGTTTACCTGTAGGAGCTGTGTTTACTTGTAGGAGCTGACTTTCAAAATGCACATGCCCAGATACTTCCAAATTAACTTTTGGAATAACTTGCTCAAAGTCAGTGACAATTCTGTGGTACTAAACACCTAAACTCGCCCATATAGAACTGTTAAACTGGGCAGTGCCTGGAGGACTAAAGTGGAGAGTGAGGGGAGAGGAGGGGCTGGGTCTGGAGGACTAAAGGGGAGAGTGAGGGGGGGAAGGGGCGGGGTCTGGAGGACTAAAGAGGATAGTGAGAGAGGAGGGGTCTGGAGGACTAAAGGGGAGAGTGAGAGAGGAGGGGTCTGGAGGACTAAAGGGGAGGGGTGGGGTCTGGAGGAATAAAAGGGAGAGCAAGGGGGGTGAGGGGCGGGATCTGGGGGTTTAAGGAACAGTGTGATTGGTTTAGGTATCCACACTTCAAACTCTGCCCCTGCAGCCAGGTGTTTGTAATCAGAAACACCTGGCTGTAATCAGTCATATGTGATGACACATAGTACTTGAAATTGCAGTGACCACTGAAAGCAGTACATGCTGAGATTTGATGTCAACCACAAAGCTGCAAATTGCCAAAAAATGACTAAACAGTAGATAGTGCTATTCAAACACCATATACACAGTTGATTTAGTGTTTAGTTACACTTTAATCTGTTAATGAGCAGAGTAATTGAGTAAAGTCTAACTTCATAAGTAGAATGGCTAACTTTGTTGATTCTAGTCAAATAAGAATGTTTTTGTTTGTACTTCTAAGAATAAACTTTGTGAAATAGTCAAACTTTGACATGAATATATTTAAAGCTGACATACTAAGGTATGAGTAAGCTAACATGCTAACGTGCTGTGTTCAGGTACCTCATGGCAGAAGGCACTCTCTCAGCTCGGGCTCACTGGGTAAGACCATGTTGCCAGTACTTATGACTGATTGAAAGGACATATGATTTTTTTTTTTTGATCAATTATTTATTTTTGGTTTCCAGACTCGCAGGCAGTGATGCGGGCTCAGTGGTACGACACATAGCTCCGGACTTGGCTGTGCTTTTGGTGGGTCTGATCACCTGGAGACTCAGCTCCCGCCTTGGACCTCCTCCTCAGGTACAAACTGTAGTCCATCTGACCCTCTCCTCCAAATCCTCTGCTCCATCTGACCCTCTTCTCTGCTCCATCTGACCCTGTCCTCTGCATCTTCTGCTCCATCTGACCCTCTCCTCTGCATCCTCTGCTCCCCTGACCCTCTTTTCTGCTCCTCTGACCCTCTCCTCTACTCTTCTGACCTTCTCCTCTGCTCCTCTTTGGATGGTCTGGTCTCCAGGCTCCGGTCTATGGCTCTGCAGCAGGATGTCTGAATCCAGTCCAGTCTTAACCTTGTTAGTAGAGACTCAATAATAATAATAACCTGAGGAGCCATTTTGAAACCAACCTATCTGTTTTGATTTGCCCTGCTCCTCCGCCTCTGCTCGTGTGTCCCTCTTGTGCAGATCAATAATGTGTCTGATGACAACACTGTAGTTCTCCAAAGACCAGGAGGCAGTGGACACTAGAGTAAAGACCCGGAGGCAGTGGACACTAGTGTAAGGACCAGGAGGTTGTGGACACTAGTGTAAAGGATGCATTATTCATTTAATGATCACTAATTCACATATTGCTGATAGTACAGCTAAAGGGACTGTATGTAACATTTTGAGTTTGGACGTGATGGCCAAGTTTTAGAATTTAGTGCTTTGTTTCTCAAGATGATTATCCAATCAGAAAGCAGAATGAACTTCACATTTGGAATGCCAATCATCAACCAGTGCTAGTGCAGCCTCTGCAGCTCAGTGAGTGAATTCAGGAGATTTTGAGCTTTCACATGAGGCATGGCCTGTCCATACATAACCTTGCACAGCAAGATGGTTCTCGCGATATTTGTGAATTCACAAACTCACAAGAATCCATCTTTACATACTCCTGCTGTGAAGTTCACATTCACCCAGCAGCAGGCGCAATCACAGAGCAGCATTGAGATTTGTGAAGAAGCCAAAGTGAAGCTCCCAAGCGAACCAAAACAAACATGGCAACGCAGATAGACATACTTCAGCTTATTTTAACAAAGATACAGACTGTTTGTGCTTTTCTCTCAACTGGATTTAACTAAAGTTAGATGTTTTGGCTTGTTCCGCTGTTGTGACGCTTCAACCAATCAGGTTTAAATATTTTCCTGTTCGCTTTCAGCCGTTCCAGAGTGGTACATATATCAATCTGTTGTGACCCAGGTTAGTCCATATACTGAGAACGAAAAAAATTTGTATGTGTCCTCTATCTGCAGGTTAAGGCTCGGGACACGCAGGTTCAGTTGTGAATGTAGTGCCATTTTTAAAACTGTAGCAGCACCTACATGCAATTCCTTTAATATAATGCCCTTTGCAGAGAGCTAAAGGTCCTGTGTCTCCATGGGGCCTTTTCTTGTGTAAAAGTTGCTAACCCTGTAGTTTAGACCTCTACAGACATGTTCTGAAATATCCCTGTGTGTCAGATGTGGGTTAGAATATTTTAGCAAAAGCATATTGTAGTCCTGCAATAAAACTGAAAAATCCTATCTTTCAAAACTCACTGAACTCTACATAAGGCATTCAAATGTAAAGTTGAAGGACTGAGAAATGTGGGGATTTTTGTAAATGTAATTACAATTTTGACAACACAGAAAATCTTAATATATAGAGTCATGTAAACAGGTCACACCTATGTGGGCTTTAACGTGGAAAGTCATGGAAACAAATGTGGCAAAGACAAAAATAAAAGAGTCATTTTAAAATTATTTGTACTTTGTCTTCCAAATACAACATTTAATCTAAAAATCCTCTAGTTACACATGTATTAATCAGATCTAATTATTGGGTTATCTAATTGTTCTAGTGACGCCATGTCAGATTTTACTGACTATATAGTTCTGCTCTCAAACGGAAAATGCTCTGTTTCCCCTTGTGATATCATGCAGTAATACAGGAAGTGCTCCACTGTGTTTTTAAACTCCATACACCTTCACTAGAATCATTTGGATGATTTCAGTCAGGGAATTGCCAATCTCTGCTGAACTAAAGGTAAAAGGAGCTGCTAACTTGAAAACTACGCCTTCATGACATCACAAGGTGGAACAGAGCATTTTGAGCTTTGGAGATGTAAACAGACTAATAATAAAGGGTTATTCAAACATGTGTGAATGAAACAAAACACAACTCCAGGTATGTTTTTGATGAGAATACTGCATTATAACATAGATCAGTAAATAGTGTAATGTACGGTAGGCCCTTTAAATGCCACAATGAAGTATATTGTGAATTATATGGAACTAATATTTGTGATCCTATATTATGCAAAATGGACTCTTGTGAGCTTTAAGCCATATTATAATGCTGCTCATCAAAAACATACCCGGAGTTTTGTTTCATTTTATTCACACGTTTAAATAACCCTTTATTATTAGTCTGTCTACATCTCCAAAGCTCAAAATGCTCTGTTCCACCTTGAGATGTCATGAAGCAGTTAACAGCTACTTTTTACCTTTTGTTCAATAATAATTGGCAGCTCCTGGGCTGAAATTATCCAAATGATTCTAATGAAGGTGTATGGAGTTTGAAAACACAGTGGAGCACTTCCTGTATTATCACATTACAAGGTGGAGTGTTTTCTGTTTGAGAGAAGAATTCAGCCTAAATATGCAGGGTTTGTGTGTTAAAACTTGTGTGATGAAACAAAACACAACTCCAGGTCTGTTTGTGATGAGGAAACAACATTATAACATAGATCATAGAAATAGCGTAATATGGGCCCTTTAATCATTGTGTGTGTATGTCAGGAGCAGGAGGCAGGCTGCATGCTGGAGACCTTGGACACGAGCAGAGGAGACATAGAACCAGAGAACAACCCAAACCGTTTGTGGGCCGAGCTGGAGAACGTACTGAAGCAGGTGAAAGGTGTGGTGGGAAACATGACATCCACCGGAGGACAGGTGCTGCTCACCGCCCTGCTGGGACTGACAGGTGAATTTGCTGCATCACTCTCTACTATTCCCTTCTCCCTGCCCGAACATTCATGCACATGAACAGCAATGTTAGGCTTGTCCCCATCAATACCAGGGCTTCACATTGAGCATTTTCAAGTACTTAAGTGGACGACATTTTTTACTTGCCTGACACCCAGATATCCTTGTCCAATAAAACAAAATAGTGCTTTGCTTAAATTACATTAAGGTCAAATGAACTTGTTCAAATATATGGACATGCCTACAAAAACATGTTGTTTTTTTACCAACCATAAATGAGATGAGAGAGCGGGGCATGTAGTCATACTTTTTCCTTTCTGTAGGTCTATCTTTGGAACCAAAAGAAACAAAAACTTAAAATGTACACTACCAGCCAAATGTTTGCATTACTTTCTATATGTATCAAAGAATAAAAATGTTAAATAACTCAAAATATATTATAGATTCAGATTCTTTAGCCACCCTTTGCTTTGTCGACAGCGCTGCAAATCCTTGGCCTTCTCTCAGTGAGCCTCATGATGAAGTCTCCTGAAATGGTTTTGACTCCAGAGGTTTGACTTGTCATGGTTGTCATGGTTGTGGAATGCCCAGAGTGTAAAGCAGTGATCGAAGCAAAGGGTGGCTATTTAGAAGAATCTGAAATATATAAAACAAGTTTTGAGTCATTCACACTACATGAAAGGATGACAGTAGCTTTACATTAACATTACTGGTAGAGCAGTCAGATCCACTGACCCACAGTTTGCGGTGCAATTCCAGCTCCCACAGATGAATAGTGTTGTTGTGTCCTTGGGCAAGACACTTAAGCCACCTCACCCCCAGTGTCTGCGTACACTATTGTATGAATGTGTGTGTGTGAATGGGTGAGTGGTTCATTGACGTAAAGCGCTTTGAGTGCCTTGAAGGTGGAAAAGAGCTATATAGCCTAAAAATGGGACCATTTACCATTTACATTCCATATGTGTCATTCATACACATATGGAATCTACAGTGTAAATAATCCTGGAAATAAAGAAGAAAAATGAATGAAAAAGTGTGTCCTAACTTTTGACTGGTTGTGTATAAAGGTTAAGGATTGCAACTATCTCTGGTCTTTTCAAATTGTTCTATCTTGTATGCACACTGTGTGAATGTTGTAGTGCCACAACACTTACAATAATACATCCATAGGCCTGCATTTACTTTTAGGATATAGGGCTGTTGTTGTAAGGGACTCCTCTGTCCTCACTTGGGACCACTGTTGGGCAAGGTACTTTGAAATTACCTTGGTCTATTGCAGTGCTAAAAATTTAATATTATGCAATGCAATATAGTCCCAAGTATGTAATTGAGTTCTTTTGATTTACTTTCTATCTATTAAAGGAAATGTAGGCTTAATATGAGCTTTAAAAATATATAGGTTACTATATTGAGTTTAACCTCCCTAAGTCCCCCTCTTCCTTGGACCCTCACCCACAGTTTGAGAAACTTTCACTTGCACATAACATAATTTCAGCCTCAGTGCTACCTATACTCTGATCTGCTGCAACCATGACTGCCCTAGCCTATACGCAGACTAAGCAGCTGCTTAGGGCCCCGAGGCCACCAGAGCCCAAGAGCCCATACATTTATATTGAAAATAATGATTGGAACGTTTTTTTTTTAGAAACTAAACGGCGCTCGGGTGTTTATACTAGTCTAAATATCCTTCTAAAACAATTAGATTTGTTTTATTTGCAGTAGCTAAATATGTGCTGCCTACATTTGTTTTTGAGCCGGTCATTTGCGTGGCCAGCTACGTGTTTACACTGGTGTGAAGGACCCCCTTCACTCAAGGTGCGCTCTGGGTGCGTTGAGGCAGCAGAGATACATTTTCACAATCTAAAAACTTAACTTAAGTTTATCTAAAGTACGCGACAATGTATAGAGAGTCCAGAGGAAGATCGATTTGTGGAAAGAGGGACTTTACAGAGAGGACTCAAAATATGTCCTCACTTTACACCATTGAACATGCAGGATAAAATAGTGGAGCTGGACGTGTATAATTCTGCATATGGGACACACATCAGAGCGACACGAGGACAGTGGGTGAGTCCGTTTATTATACTGGCTTTTTTGGTGGACACTGCCTTATATCTATCTGAAGGGAGGAGCTAACTACACTGAAACTGTAAACAGCTTTTTCAGCCTTAATGGCCCTGGGTAGTTCTATTGTTCTTTGTTTCCTTAGTTTGCTTTGTCTAAGGCCCCCATTCCTGTTCATCGTCTAACTTGGATCACTAGTTTGTACTTCTTGAGTATTATGATTTTGAAGTAAGTGTACCCTTATTTAAGTGTACCCTTTTGAATTAATAAATGTAAGCCTATTTTAGTCATCTGGAACACATTAAAATGCACTAGAAATGCACTCTGTTATACTTATGGCTACTGCTTTTGTGAGTCTGTTGTGAGCCTCTAGAATTTTCAGTCTTTTACAACTGGTAGAGATGATGTCTTAATTTTGTCAAACATGAATATGTGGCACTGAAGTAGCAAGGGCCCCAATGGCAAATTTTGCTTAGGGCTCTAAAGGCTAGGGCTGGCCCTGGCTGCAACTTGGTAGCAGAGAGAATTACTAAAGCTAAAACAATTAATATACGTAATGAAGAACATGTCTGGACATGTTAACATAAGCATGTAGCAGTAATGAATGCTATTTAAACACACCCTCGAAAATGAGATGGTTTCTCAAGGAGATCTCAAGGAGTTTATCTTTTTGTTAAAATAGATTTCAAATTTGACAACAGACATGCATACAACGATTCTGCCGATGATTTGTGGACTTAAAAACTGTGCAGGGTTTTTGTCTATGACGTTACAATCGCAGGGAATTTCAAAAGGAGTGTTTGGGGAGGCTCAGTGGCAAAGGACTTCTTACAGAGGGTTACTGAAACCGGTGTGAATGAAGTGAAATATAACTCCAGGCATGTTTTTAAACAGGGAACAAACAAAAAAGCTCAAAAAAGTAAACTTTGCATAATATGTGTTCTTTAAACCATAAACTGCAGTTTCACTTTGTTCCTCACAAACCCTTGTGCACATCCTGATTCTGATTCTCTGCAATGATTTTTTATTGACTTATTGATTTGACAGGGACAGTGTAGTAAAACAGTAGTACGTACATGCTTTTCATAGTGTTAAACATGAGAAAAATGGAACTAGTTTGCAAAGGTCCAAAATTGCTCCTCACTTACCTTATGTATTCTGAGCATCCTAATTATTCACCACGATGAGTTTATAAGCACTTTTCACAACTACCAGTGACCAGAGCAGGTTTATGGTCACAGTAAAGCGGTAAAACAATATCTAGCATGCTAACTATGCACTTCTTGCTTCTTGGACAATAAAGCACTGGTAAGGCTAAAGGGATTACTAGACAGAAAACACTGTACAACAGAACATTCGTAAAATAATTATTAAAAAGAAAAATGCCTGTTTGCCTACCTCTTTGTCTCCATGGAGATGTTGTTTATTTGTCTGAAATGTTCCACTGTGTTCTCCTGTAGGTATCGTGTTCCCGTCGCTGTCCTCCATGCCCTACCTGCTCTGCTTCCAGGTGTTGTGCTCCTGGTGGGCGTGGTCCGGCCAGGTGTCCTCGGTCCTGATTGGCTACGTGTCTGTCATGTCCTTGCTGTATTCTGCGTGTCACTTCCTGTTGTTCTACTGTTGCCAGCTGCCCACCCTGCAGGACACTGTGGTCAACTCCAGCATGGCCAGGTACCACCCTCTCCCACTCTCACTCACTATATTGACATACACAGAGAGGAACACAAAATACTGCATTACTCTAGTAAAAATTATACTCCTGGATTTCCTCCATTTGGAGTAGCACATGCACTCCAACAATGCTAGGAGAGGCATTCAACTGCACCGTGCAAGAAACAGCCAGGGCAACAAACAACGGCCATGCCAAAAGACCAAAGTCCACTATGTCCTGACTGCTGTTTTTAATGTAACTCTACTAAAGGTGTCATTGTTTTAAACTAATAGAAACCCAAACCCTTTTCCTAACCGTAACCATTACAGATGTGCCTGATCTTATCCAGACATAGGGCCTACGGCAACACAGTCAAGGACAAAATGCCTGTTATTTGTATTTACACAAGTGTAGGCTACATGCTGACAATTAAATAAATGGTAAATGGTCACATTTATATAGCGCTTTTCTACATTTCAAGGCACTCAAAGCGCTTTACATCAAGGAACCATTCCCCCATTCACACACACATTCATACACCAGTGTACTGGTGGGCGAAGAGGGTTAAGTGTCTTGCCCAAGGATACAACAACAGTCTTCATCTGTAGGAGCTGGAATTGCAACCTGTGGGTCAGTGGATCTGACCACTCTACCACTGATGTTTATGTTGAGAGCAGGATTCGAACCGCCAGCCTTCAGATCAGTGGAAAAACACTCTACCAACTGAGCTACTGTCGCCCTGTTCATCATGTTGAATAGAGTTTCAGAGAGGCTTAAAAGGGACACATTACACAAATTAGCATATTCAGAGTTGCATTTCATAGTTCCATGCATGGAAGTAATTCTGTTTTGTCCTGCATTTAGGCAGAGTGCTCTGAAAATCTATTTTCATCTACCGCCATCTCCGAACAAAGCCCTGTACTTACTTCCATTTTTCCCTTTAAATTAGGACTTTGGGTCATATACAAATGGTCAAGAATGTTGCGTTGCTATTCAACAAAATAATAATAATGATCATGAAAACACTGTAAATTACTGTAACTTCTTGCACTACTGAATTGCCACTATGAAGAGGCGGGGCAGCAGAGTTCTGAGGTTTTGAACTGGAGGTCAGTGGACCCGTTTCTCTTATTAGATTGTTTTAGATGAAAATTTAGGTTTTATAATGAAGTAGTTTACTAAACTTAAACTTGTGATCTACAGTACATGTGCTGTAGTTTATCACTAAATACCAGAAAACTTATAAAAAAAAGTTTCTTTAAAGAGGGGGTATTATGCAAAATTGACTTGTTGGAGCTTTCTACCATGTTATAACATTGTTCCCTCATCAAAAACATGCCTGAAGGTTTTAGATGTCATCCATACATGTTTGAGTGATTCGGTGATCGCTCCTGGGCGCTATTTTTGCACTTTTCAGAAGGCTGTAGTGTCCTTCCTCTTCCACAGTGTGTTCGGAGTGGTGCCATTGGTTAGGGTGGACTGCAGTGCCCCCTGGAGGCTACAGCTGAGCCCGGAGCTGCGCTGGTTCCATCTGTGTTCTCCTCTGATGGTGCTGCTGCTCTTCCACTGTGTGTGTGCCCTACGCAGGAACAAGGTACAGCAGCCATACTAGAGCCATGGGGTTCAGCTGTGAAGGATTGAGCGTTCTTGCAGCTCAATACTCATCTCTGCTGCCCATGACTGTGCTCATGTTGGTTACAGTTATGAGGAAGGAGCATTTTTGTGACAAAGAACATCTTTATCAAACCAACTAACTATAGTTCTATTATGGCCATACTTTTTACACTTTTTAGTAGCTGTAAAGTTATACATTGGCTTTTAAACAATTCATTTAGGCATTTGAACGTCATGGAGACAAGCGGGTGGCCTACTCTCCGCTAGAAAAGTTATAGAAAAGTCTAATTTCACACAAGCTCTTCTCCTGCTCTTCATATATGTATGTGTAAGTATGTACATGTGAATACTGTGTTTGTGAGCAGCTCCTGAATGCAGACTTGAGCCGCAGTGCAGAGGGGGTGGAGCCTGTGGAGGGGGAGGAGCCTGTGGAGGGGAAGGAACCTGTTGAGCCTCCAGACAACACTGTGTTTGAGCTGTCAGCTGAAGCCAAGAGGGCACTGTGGAGCCAAGCACACATACAGGTAACGCTTGTCCACTGCTACAGCTTCATAGCCTTATGCTCAAATACAGGGTTCTCAAACTGCGGTATGCTATCCTTGATCCTTCAGGTGCTATGTGGTTTCCTCTTAAGTTAAAATATTGGCTGAATTTTGAGTCAATTTAATCTACATTTTTTATTTTGAGTTAGTTTTGTAGTATTTTAGACATGGTTAGCCCTAGCCCTTAGTTTAGACCTAGATTAGTTTCAGGTTGCCTCAGCGGCATTGGAGGATGGGTCAAACGCAGAGGACAAGTTTCATGGGTGTGAAAAAGTTTGAGAGCCCTTGCTCTCGTAGTCTATATGTTATATGGTCTAATCTTGTATGCGCAGGTCTCCTCAGCCAATCACAGTCCCTCTGGTTCATATGGCCCGCCCACTCAGAGCACTGTACTGGAAACGGATCTGTACTCCACCCCTCAGTTCTCCATCAGCCAGTCAGGTGAGAGCGTCACACTGGACTGACTGAACAGAACTGGTCAGGATGCTTAAGGTTTATGAGCCATTGTGAGTTATGAGAATGGTCTATGTATTATGACCCCAAGTGAATTTGTGAAACTGCATATAAACCCATCTATCTGCTCATAAAATCCTCAAAAATGCCATGGAAAGACTTTTATATAATCTATATAAATTCAGGAACAATAATAGTAACAAAATTTTGCCAAAAATGTCAGATTGAAGCCTATAATTCAAAGCAGATGAAATCAACTCTGGGCGTATAGGTTTACCTGGTGTAGCAGTGTTAACCTTTGTAGAGAGGTGAAGGAAGAGGAAAAGTGGTCCACTTGCTGAGTTTTGAGATGCTTACATGAATGGCTGTCATCATCAGCATCACTGTCTCTGTAGTGCACCCTGCATTCTAAACTATTGGACAAAATGGCGCGGAGGATTGTGGATTAAGACCTGATGAGCTGTTCACATAAAAAGAGCTGATACCCCTCACTGTGTGCAAGTGTTTATCACATTGTGGGGACTAAATATGTGTTTGTGTGTGTGAGTACAGACACTCTGGAGACTTGCATGTTTGAGGAGGACCTGGAGCAGAGCCTGGACCCTAGTCTGGAGCAGAGCCTGGGGCAGAGTCTGGAGCAAAGCCTGGAGCAGGGGGCGGAGCTGTTTGACAGAAAAGGCGTGGCCTCTGTGGCTTTGGGCTTCCTCTTGAGGCAGAGCTATATCGCCGCCCTGGTGGCCATGCTGGCCTGGTCCATCTCCTACGTGTCCTGGCTCAGTTGTGTGCTGCTGCTGTGGTCCTGTGTTCTGTGGATGATGAAGGAACGCCGCCGCCACACCCTGGACTCTGCTCCCTGGCTGGTCGCCTACGGCAACCTGTTGCTCATCTTGCAGTACATCTTCAGTCTGCCAGAGGTCCACAAAGTCCCCGGGGTCTTCCCCCAGAAGGAGGAACCTTGTCTGGAGCTGGCATCAAAGGTGAGCTACTCATACGGAGAGAACCTGCTCCAGCGTCTGAGGGGAATGTGACTTCTGTATGGTTGATCCGTGTGCTTGTTGTGTGAGCGCAGCTGATCTGCCTGCTGACCTTCTGGATGCTGCTGCGTCAGTCCATCACTGAGAAACAAAACACACTGAAGGAGAGCCCCACTCCCACCCGCCTGTCCAGTGTGACTATCCACACCACAGCACCCTCTGCAGGTGTGCCATGCCTGTAGACCTCTGAATGATAATGACATGCCTGTAGACCTCTGAATGATAATAATGCAAAAGTGTGTGTTTCAGAGAGCTCGTGTGAGGACGTGTTCCTCCTCCAGACCGAGGTGGGCGGGGCACAGATGAATGTTCTGGGGGCAGTGCTCAAACGCATGTTTGTCAAATACTGGATCTATGTGTGTGGGACCATGTTCTTCTTCGTCAGCTTCGAGGGGAAGATCGTGCTCTACAAAGTCATCTACATGGTGATGTTTCTGTGCTGTGTGGCCCTGTTCCAGGTATTGCTCCTCTACTTTAATTCAAGGCAATTTCTGATGTCTCACATGTTTTCCTAATTCTTTAAACCAGTCAGGTATGATTATTTTTATATTAAGGTGACCAATTAAAAGTCATGACGGAGTGGTGATAGGTTGAGAATTAAGGACTCTCACTACTGGTGGGTGACAGGTTGTCTGAAGCAGAGTCCAGATGAATCCAGACTAATATTCTAAACCCAGTCATTCAGCACATTTGAGCAGAATTCCCTTGGTTGCATTAGAGTGACCCAACACCCGTGTACTCTTGTGCAGGTGAACTACCAGTTGTGGCGCTCTCTGCTCAGGGGCTTCTGGCTCACGGTGGTGGTCTACTCCATGATGGTCCTGATCCTGGTCTACACCTTCCAGTTTCCCTCTGCTCCGGTCAGCTGGAGCTACTACACCGGCCTCAGCATCCACAGGTGAGGCCGGATTTGTGTGTCTATCCATACTACCAGTCAAAAGTTTGGACACACCCTCTCATTCAATGTTTTTTTTTTTTTTTTTTTCCTTTATGTTTACTACATTTTATATACTGAAGAGATCAATTATATGATGCCAGATATATGGAATTATGTATAAAAAAAATTAATAAATAAGCTAATTATTTTTTTATATTTTATATTCAAATCCTCAAAGTAGCCACCCTTGCTTTGTCAACAGCGCTGCATACCCTTCTCTCAGTGAGCTTCCTGATAAAGTCTTCTGAAATGGTTTTCATTTCACAGCTGTGCCTTGTCAGGATTAAGATATGCCAAAAGTGAAAAGCAAAAGGAGACTATTGAAACGGCATAAAATCTAAAACAAGTTTGGAGTTATTTTGAGTTTCTTTTTTGTTTGCTACATTCCACATGTGTCATTTATAGTTTTGATGCCTTCTGTGAGAATCTACAGTGTAAATAACCATGGAAAGAAGAAACAGAAATAAAAAAGTGTGTTCAAACTTTTGTCTGTGCTGTCTGCAGGCTGGATGATCTGGGGCTGGAGAAGTTCTCTGTTCCTGTACTCTTCACCAGAATCTTCATCCCAGCTGCGTTCCTGCTGGTACCCACTACAACTCATTACATCATATGAACAAAAAGGAAGAAGTTGACAACAAGATGTTGATCTTCCACTCTCAGAATGGGCATAAAGCCAATATTTTGTATCCATACTGTTTAATGTATTAAAAAAAAATGGCCATCCCTACTTGGCCCTACTCCATTCTACCCTGATTTGGAGGGTTTTGACTAGCCCTTCTTAATTGGCACGAGGTACTTTTTGTACCTGCTTGGCCCGGCTTCTAACCAGGTCAAGTAGATACTAAACTGTTGTAACTGTCACTGATTTCCATGGATATTGGTTTGTTGTGGACAGTTTCCATGGATATAGTATCAGATTCTAAAGAGTAATGGAAACATAATCAGACCATGAAGGGCCAAGTAGAGTAGGGCCAACTAGGGCTGGTGGAAAAGGGGCTTTTCCATCTAAATGTATGTTTGTTTGTTGTTCCAGGTGTGTGTGATCCACCTGCATTACTTTCACGAGCCCTTCCTGCAGCTCACAGACCTGCAGACAGTGGTGGACACTCACAACAGCACCATCACCAGGTACACAGCCCCAACCATAGCACCATATCACGCCACAGAGCCCCAACTACACCACCATGCCACACCGCAGAGCCCCAACCACACCACCATACCACACCAGAGCCCCAACCACACCACCATACCACACCACACAGCCAAACCCTGCCACACAGCAACCTTTTAAATGCTTTTTGTGGCCATATGTTTATTTATTAAATATGGGACAGTGCACATTCACATGCTGTGCTAACACACTGACATGGGTTGGTACAGCAGGTAAATGTGCCAGAGTTAGAGTTAGATGCTTGGCTTTAATTAGCCATGGGGCTGTGTGCAGACTGGTGCATTCCGACGGCAGTCTGGTGGACCTGTCTGAGGGAGGACACTGCATGAGTGCTGAGAGCAAACACATGGACAACAACCTGGAGATGCAGGAGGAGGAGGAGGCAGTTCACTCCCTGTCTGACCACATCACAGGTCACCCTGAATTAAACTGTACTTCCCTGTGGATGTTATCCATGCATGTTTAAGTAATCTAGTGATCTCTTTGGGCAGTATTCAAAAATAAAACATAAAATAGCTAATCACAATCACAATGTTTACAAAAAAACACAATTTGATATTTTTCCCCAAAACATTCAGCTCTACTTTAGTATTCAAATAAATGCTCCAAATAAGATTAATAACACAACAGTGTCCAAAAATAGTTTTAAAGTGCACCTATTCTGTAAAATCCACTATTCAGAGCTTTTAACCATGCTATGTTTCCCCTCACCATTTACTCACCCGAAGTTGTATTTGGAGTGATTTGTGCATGCTTGAGCAATCTTTAATCTTATCTTTAAGCTTATTTTAAAGACGCTATATTGCAGATTTCACCGCCAGTGGCATACATCTACTGTGAGGTACTTACTTCATTCTCCAATTTAATTTTCTTAATTGGTGATATGCATAGGATTCGGCAGTGTCGTGTAGCCATTTTGGTACAAATGACAAAAAAAAAATGCAGCTATGCATTGGAGGTGCAGACAACGTCACGTCTCTTTGTTGTGATGACGTTTATGGCGACGTTAGGGCGGACTTGTTTTTGTTATTAAGTCGTTTTAGATGAATATTTGATCCACGGGTGTCATAGATTTGAACTATGTAGCAGACACAAGCACAATAGGTCTGCTTTAAAAGCGAAGCTCATATCATTAACATTATAGCGCTCACTAATATTACAGTGCTGGTGTCTTGGCGTCTCGTGGTGGACCGCCTCTCGGTGCTCTTCCTGCGCTTCCTCCTGTCCCTACAGAAGCTACAGCGCCTCGTGTGGTGGCTACTGGAACTGCACATAGTCAAAGTGGTGTCAGCTTACATCATCTGGGTGTCTGTCAAAGAGGTATGCACACATTCAAGTCTCTGCGGGGCTGCAGTTTAGTAACAACAGAAACTGGAGCAAAATGCATTTCTGTTTGGTAACAAGTCGTAACACTTTTTGTCAAGCATAGATGTTTAGTAACAACAGAAACTGGAGCAAGGGGAAAAAGTAGTTGGTAACAAGTCGTAACACTTTTTGTCAAGCATAGATCAGGATTTAGATAAGAAGAGACTAAATCTATATATAGATTTTTAAACAAAGACAGAACAAAATTAAACAAAATATCAATAGATCTATTAGATCTAGATAATAGGTCTAACAATAAAGGAATTAACATACAAACACATTTAGACATTTACACAGTTGCAGTGTTGTAGTACTTGATCATGCCACATGACAGCACCTGTGTCAACATTTACTCTCCCCAGTATCTTTTAACATAAAGCGTTTTTCATCATTCTCTCCTTAGACAAGGGACATTATGGCATTTGTCCCTTGTCCCCCACCAGAACACACAGATTAGGTAGACACAATGGGCTCTGTGCACAACAGCGGCAACCTCATGGTCACTAATTTTATCACTGTGGGGTTTTTGCCGAGTCACACTAAAATGAATAAATAAAGATCATGAGGTGGACAGGGAGCTGCGGGTGGATGTCACTGACAACATGTAAAACACTACACAAATAAAATCAATACTTTACCGGAGGACTCTTGTTGATGTTTGTGTCTCAATGCTAACACTAATGCTCTTCTTGAGCAAGCCCCGAGGTCTAAACATGGCCGCCCATTGAAGTAAATGGCCTGCCCATAGACCATGCACAATTGAGCTATCCCCCATGAGACTTTGCGCGACGAGAGCGAGCGGAACATTATAACATTATAATTTATAAAATTATAGCATTATAATTTATAATTTGTAATTTATTTATGCTTCCAGGGCACTTCTGAACCATATTCTAAACCTGTGGCTCATTCACAACAGTTGGGTTTGTTCGCATCGCTCATATGCTCGTTCATGTTGTACCACGTGACCGCTCTAACCAATCAGCGTTTGAGCTTAGTTAGAGCGGACATAGAGTGTAGAGAGCTGAGAAAAAGTTCATGATCTGAAAATAGGTAAAAATTACCACAAAATTCGATCTTTATGAAAATTGTAGGTACCCTCTCAGCCAAACATGAGCAGTTTGTGATTAAATTGCACTCTATGAGAAAAATCCTTTCTGGGCGGAAAGGATTTTTTCATTTTAGTACCAATGAGTGGCCACTAATCCAACTCGAGACAGCTCTAAGCTAGCAATACCCTATCCAGTTATTTTAATAGATCCATGTTCTTAAGGCATAATAAATATTAAGACAACACCACAAACTGAAGTA
Source organism: Periophthalmodon schlosseri (assembly GCA_000787095.1). NCBI lineage: Eukaryota > Metazoa > Chordata > Actinopteri > Gobiiformes > Gobiidae > Periophthalmodon > Periophthalmodon schlosseri. The sequence continues at coordinate 45,031 of KN486146.1, forward strand.
TTCTACATTTACAAACAAAACACACAGTCTTTATTTTAATGAATAGGTTGTTTATTTTATATTTTACACTTTTAATAAAAGTTGGTGTAAGCTTTGAGACACAGCGAACTAGCTAGCGTGCTGCTCTGCACAGAGCCAATTATTGATATCTTTATGGACCAATATATTTCAATCAATACAATACACTATACAGTACTTATAGGGGTATTATTTTCCTATATGCCTATTCTTAAAAGAAAAGTTCTTCTTTAAGAAAGTTTCAAATAGTCTGTAATGGACAAACTGAATACCAAAATGCTCCAGGTGAAGGTGTTAAACAAAAACAACTAAGAAATTATCTTAACATGTCTAAAAGTGATGTCAAACCTTAAAAGTCCTATATTACGCAAAATTGATTCTTGTGAGCTTTAAGCCATGTTAGAACATTGTTACCTCCTCAAAAACATATGTGAAGCTGTGTTTTGTTTCATTCACACATGTTTGAGTAACACTTTATTATTAGTCTGTCTACATCTCCAAAACTCAAAATGCTCTGTTCCACCTTCTGATGTCTGAAAATCATCCAAATGAATCTAGTGAAGGTGTATGGAGTTTAAAAACACAGTGGAACACTTTCTGTATTACCACATGACATCACAAGGTGGAACAGAGTGTTTTCTGTTTGAGAGAAGAACTCAGCCTAAATATGCAGGTTTGCGGTTTGTGTGTTAAACATGTGTGAATGAAATAAAACACAACTTCACGTATGTTTGTGATGAGGAAACAACATTATAACAGAGATCAGAAAATAGCGTAATGTGGGCCCTTTAACATTTACATGCTTATTAGGATTGATATGTGCATAACAGTATCACTACCAGATTCTACCTGATTCCTACTCCCCTCCCTGTACTATTTGCACAGGTGTGTGTGTTCAACCTGGTATTCATTCTGTGTGTGGCTGTGGGCTTACCGTGCAGAAGGTGGCGACCCCTACTGTCTTCAGTGTGCACCGTCTGGACCTGTGTGGTCATTGTCTGCAAGATGCTCTACCAGCTGAACGTGGTACAGCCCATCAAGTACTCTTCCAACTGCCCCATGGTACACAGCAGGCACAGTACTGGTGGTATACTGCACATATCATGGTAAACACTCATTCATCAGCATGTTACAGGTCGCTAACTCCAGTCTGGACCTGTCCAAGTCTGTGCTGTACTCGGGACCTGTAGACCCTGCCCAGTGGGTGGGGCTCAGGAAAACCAAAGGGAGAGTTCTGGACTATCTGCTGGTAACACAACTGCACTACATATCAAATTCAAGAGTTCTACTACTACTGTAGAACTCTACAATGTTTACTCTACAATCTTTAGGGATACACTGGTAAAAATAGTTTCTGTTTAAGTAATTCCGTGAGCTCTTGCCCATGATAAACAGCTGCTTTGTCTATATGTAGGCACGTATAGCCCAGTTATGAAGCTCAACAGTTCCTCCCACTTTGAAGTCCACTCTGGATCTGAAGGCAAATTTTCTGTTCATTTTTCCCTTAAACTTCTTGAAAAATTCAAATATAGATTTCAAAGGCATCACTGAGGCTAGCTAGCTATGAGCTAACTAATGTCCACAACGTGCCCGTTTTAACTCCAAAACACACACACACACACACACA
>JACM01056499.1:0-33967 GCA_000787095.1 Periophthalmodon schlosseri
TTCTGACTGGTCCTCCAGCTCTCTTTTAAATGGCAGACATTCTAGAATGCTGTGAGGTCACATGAGTGCAACCTCTTATAAAAAGGCAGGATTCATTTTTTTCATCAATGATTTATGCCCAGTGATGACTATATTATTTTTGCACTATAATATGAAGCACTTATAGGCTACAGTATGAATTCCCATTTTAAACAATGTGGATAATAAATAAATAAATACATTTAAAAAAAAAGCCCTATTGGCATTTTTACATAGTATTTCTTTGTATGAAAAAAAAACAAAAAACACTTCATTAACACTCACAACTGTTACCTCCACAGTGTTTTAAAACCAAGCACAAGTCTGGTTTTCAGATTCTACAATGTGATGATGTCATACTATCAGATGGGGACCAAGAGACCATTTTCTCTATTTATTACTTTGTACTTTGCCATAAAATATCCAAAAGGTAAATTCACAAATGTTGAACCTGATCATTTCTATTAGTGACTAAACCTATTGTGTCCGTAACTCAAGATATGAACATTAATAACAGGCAAATCAGCTGATTTGTCTGCTACCTTCCACAGCTTCGCTCCAGATTGGCTCTTTGGTTAGTATGATACTTGTGCAAATATGGAGGCCCTGGTTCCAAAGTTGTCCCGTAACCGCTAGGCTCGATGAGCTTCATTTGACTGGAGCTGAACGCCATGGGTGACGTCCACTTCTTTATACAGTCTATGATTTATGCCTGCAAATGAGCCACCTAAGGATCTGCATGTGTGTGTACTATCTGTGTAGCTCTCACCGAAAATACAGTATCATTAGATATTTTATCTAAAAAAGTTCCTAAATAAAATATTTATGACAATGAGGATAATGAGAATTAAGATATTTGTATTAAGTACAACATGGCCTCCTAAAATGCACTAAACTGAGGTACTAGGGTGTATGATAGATCAAGGACACAAACTGAAATGATCTACTTTTCATAATGCTGCGACTAAGGAAGATTTTCTTTCTTCTTAACTCAATAGCTACTCCGCTAATATAGTTTTATCACCCCCTACAGTCTGCACTCACTGTTCCCTCAGCACTCTGCACTCCTCCTGTGTTCAAATTCTAATGGATCCCAGTAGGCTTGAAACTAAGAACAATAATAATGATAATGTAGTGTTCTGGTGTAAGGAAGCACGCCAAATTTTGTCTAGTTTTTTTTCTCTGAACACAAGGGCTACTGTAGGCCGTAACCCACGCCAAAACAAGAGCAAAACAACAGCAGTCTCAATTCACTAAAGCCAGTCTCCAAAACAGACCAGTACGGATAGAATCTCCACATCAACTAGTCGGCATAGCAACCAAGTGTCACATACAAAAGCAGTTACTTTAACAACAACACATAAACAGTTATAAGAACAACAAAAAGTGTCAACTCTGAACTAAACACAAAATATCAGATCATTATTTGGAGAGAAAAGAAAACAAAGACAACACGAAAAAAAGGCCAGTTTAAACCAGTGACGTTTGAGCTGTGAAAAGTTCTGTAATGAGTCCAATTCTTGATGAGTTATGGGAGTGAGCTCCAGAGGGTGGTATTATTGCAATGAAGGCCCAGGGTACAGTGCTGTGTTCTGGTGGTTGGAATCAAGAGGTTGATGTTGACAGATCTGTGGCAGCATTAGATGCATTATTTATTTATTTGGTAGATCAGAGCTGAGTGCTGGGTTATGGCAGTCCGATGCCACTGGAATGTAGTCTATGTTCCAGTTCCACTGTTTTCTAAGGTTCCAGGAGGCAGAGAGAGGTTGAAATGTGGCAGCCAAACTGTGGCGTGGAAGTACGTGTCTGAGCCGTTTTTTTGTGCAGTTGTGTGCACCAAATATCAGTGGTAATACTCATTTCAGCTAATCTGTCACCTGAGTAGTGTAGGCTATGGAGATTTTGTGTGTTATATTAGTTGGAGATTGCTATCAGAGTTGAGGCTATTATTTCTGCCTTAAAACAGGTATGCCACTGGCTGACAGAGGTATGTCACACCTTACATGCTGATCTTTTTGCAAAGTGTTTGTTCGATGTGTCTGATTGGGCAGGGTATATGTATGGCAGTTCATTTACGAATGAGTAATAATGGAAATTTGGGGCTTCCAATTCACACTGAGATTTTGCAATGTGGAAAGTTTTGTTTGACTATTGGATCTATCTTTCAAAAAAAAGTTAGCGCTGACTAGTGGGCTACTAAAATGATGGTTAGTTGCAGCTCTACTTATACAAGCATGGGGAGGGGTTGGGGAGGGGGGCAAACTTGACCATTAAGGGTAGTTGTGGCATCTCTCAAGTGAGCAGTTGGAGGCTTACTTTTTTTTCTTTTTCTTTATTTTTGTGGATGCAAAAGTAACAGTGGGGAGACCTGACAATATAACAATTATCAAACATGTCTCTCTCCAGATGTATGGATAGAATGTAATGTAATGGATAGAATGTTTCATCTAAAGGTTTGTAGTTTTAATCCCTGTTCTGGCCCGGTTTGGTGGGATAATACCTAAGCTAAATAGTTATCATAGTTTTACTTCAGTTAAGTGGCAGTTTGTGGAAAAAAGTTGAGAAAAAACATACATAAATACAGAAAGTAGCACTGAGTTCTGAAACAGAATCTCTCTTCCTATGTCCATCCATCCATTTTCTTCATCTTGTCCGTGGCTGGGTCGCGAGGGCAGCAGTCTAAGCGGGGACTCCCAGACTTCCCTCACCCCAGACACGTCCTCCAGCTCCTCTGGTGGGACCCCAAGGCGTTCCCAGGCCAGCCGAGAGACATAGTCCCTCCAGCGTGTCCTGGGTCTTCCCCGGGGCCTCCTCCCGGTGGGACATGCCCGGAACACCTCCCTAGGGAGGCGTCCAGGGGGCATCTGGAACAGATGCCCAAGCCACCTCAGCTGGCTCCTCTCGACAGGGAGGAGCAGCAGCTCCACTCTGAGCTCCTCCCGTGTGACCGAGCTCCTCACCCTATTTCTAAGGGAGCACCCAGCCACCCTGCGGAGGAAACCCATTTCAGCCACTTATATCCGCGATATTGTCCTTTCGATCATTAACCAAAGCTCATGACCATAGGTGAGGGTAGGAATGTAGATTGACCGGTAAATCGAGAGCTTTGCCTTTCGACTCAGCTCCTTCTTTACCACAAAAGTCCGACACAGCGACCGCTATGTCATCAACACCAAAAATTGCATCCAAAATGCAGGGACAATTTATTTTCTGAATGATTAAGCATTGATTTAACAGAATAAAGCTTTTGTTATCTATTTTTATCCATCTAGTCATAGCTATTGTGTAATTTAGACAAGTGTTGGCCCCATTATGGCTGCTAGGTAATAGAACTGGAATTACCTCTACGTGTATCACATCTGCTGTCCGTGTCCAAACAGAAAGTAGAATTATAAACTTAAAAATAAATAAATAAATAAATAAATAAAATCTTAAATAAATTGTGTTAACTATGTTTTAGTGAAATGAGTAGTCTAACCTGTCATATGCACTTTTAATATTTGCATATCTTTTTTCTTGATCAAAACTGTGAGATGACTCTTCTCAGCTGTTACATAAAGACCCACCCACCTCATACCAGCAAGTTTGCGAGGTGTGTCTACTGGCACACTGCCACTGTTCCAGACACACCTAGAGTCCCCACCTTACTCACACCTACACCTTATATGTTCACACTGCTCAGGTCATCTACACTTGAGGTTCTTTTTTAATCAAGGGCTCCCCCGACATCTTGGAGTCACCCTTTTATTTTGTTTTCCAATCCAATTTTACTTCCATTTCCCCATGATAAAATTTTGAGAAAAGACGATCTTATTGTGACCAAGAAATTATTACAAATTGCAAAGAGACATGAATTAATCACAAATATGAGTGATATGTATTTTATTTATTTAAACAGCTTCATTAAATGGAGTAAAGGCTTTCAAAAGTTGGGTTAAAATGGCTTACAGCACCTTTAAAAGTATTTACTGGACTCAACAGGTTGTGGTTATGCAAATATATTTACAAATTCTACAGCAAACAAACAAAAAGACAAAGAGCTGAAAACCACAAGGAATGACTAGCAACTCTAAATCTGATGTAATAGCAACCAATTAAAGTAGGCCCAAATTATAGTTAACTTTAAAAAAAGAAATCAATTGCGGCTGGATTTGTTTAAAGGGCCCATATTACACTGTTTTCTGATCTATGTTCCTCATCACAAATATACTGTACCAGGAGTTGTGTTTTGTTGGCTGAGTTCTCTCAAATGGAACAAACCCTCTGTTCCACCTTGTGATGTCATGTGGTAACACAAGAAGTCCTCCACTGTGTTTTTAAACTCTATACACCTTCATTAGAATCATTTGGATAATTTCAGCCCTAGAATTTCCAGTCTCTACTAAACAAAAGGTGAAAGGTAGCTTGTAATTTGAAAACTACCACTACATGACATCACAAGGTGGAGCAGAGCATTTTGAGCTTTGTAGATGTAAACAATAAAGGATTACTCAGATATGTGTGAATGAAAAAAACACAAATCCAGGTATATTTTTGAGGAGGTAACAACATTATAACATGGCTTAAAGCTCACAAGAGGCAATTCTGTGTAATATAGGGACCTATAGTGAATATGTGGAGGTTATGGACAGCAGCTTGACACTTTTACTCATTTTGGATTATCTTTACCTCATCTATGCCATGTCTGTGGTCTACAGTTGACTGAGAATGGTGCCTAAATGAATAAATAGAAAAAGCAACTAAAGCTTCAGTTTTAATTTTCCTCGTGAGCAGCCATATTTGTTTTGATATGGACAGACCATGCGCCTGTCAGTCATGGCCATATGAAATCGGGGAGATTCACTGTGACGTAACATATTGAAAAAGTGTGTATTCTGGATATCAGGCAAGTGACTTAGGCAAATTAAGCCTCAAGCAACAATGCAAAATGTTTATAACTTAAAAGGTACTTATCCAGGAATATGTTTCTTACATCATAATGTAAAAAGATGCAAATGAAGTTCCTTATGGGTGAAGCAATACCATTATTCAAGAGTTGCAATCAGCCCCTTTTTAATAATTACAGCCCAGTTTTACTATTGTCAGAATAACATCTCTATGAAAACAAGCAGCTAGCGGACTCCCTACCAGAAAAGTTACACAGCGCACCTTTAAGCAATACATCTCTTTTTTCATTCTGCCGACTTCCACACTTGCACTGAGTCTTATAAGAATTATGTAAACCTTTCAGTCTTTACAGTCAATATTTTCACAACGGAAGCCTACATAAATAAAGTGACTGTACATGAGAGAAATGACTGCTGTTAAATAAAGAGCTGCTAAACCTGCACATGTATGATCTCTGAAAAGTTTACACATGAACCTGCTCCAACGCCTTTTAAGCACACGTGCGGACCGGGTTATAATACATATTCTCCAGACTCACCATCAGCAGCACACATCCCCTGTCACAGAGAACAAATATACTACACACAGAGAACAAATACACTACACACATCCCCTGTCACAGAGAACAAATATATTACTCACAGAGAACAAATATACTACACATATCCCCTGTCACAGAAAGATCAACTATATTACACTGAGTCCTGTCCTTTAGCCCAACAGCAGCTGACCGCATCAGTGGCACAAGGTGCAAGCTGTTTTTTCAGCTATACTTTATTCAAATGAGCCATGTGGTTTTGTTTCTGTAAAACATAAACAAATACGTGCAAAGCTGTATTAAACCCATTATAATATCAAATGGGCTGATGTGGCTCTATAGTAGTTATGCTTAATATGTTGTAAAGATGAATTTATCCATGCAGAAGATTTCTAATTAATAATCTGCCGCAGTGTCTAATTTGTAAATTAGTATTTGGAAATTTTCAGTTTGATCTGCACAGTGAATTGTGGGATGCCTCATAACTCCTTGCTGCTGGTTAGGAACCTCCCGAGATTCCTATGCTAAAGGAGCTATGATGTCTCCTTTCCTTCCTAACTTCACTGATCAGTTCGGGTGATCCATGCTCCTTGTGCTTCTGTGCATTTGTGGAATTAATAGATGCTCCGTGTAAGACTAATACATTATTATTATTATTGTAGTAGTAGTAGTCATAGTATTAATATTAGTGTTAGTTAGTTACCATCATGGTAAAGCAAAAAAACAGATACAGCCACTTTAAAGAACACTTTTGTGCTCTTTATATTATGCAAAATTGACTTTTTGAACTTTTAACCATGTTATACTGTTGTTCCCTCATCAGAAACATACCTGGAGTTGTATTTTTGCTTCATTCATACTTATTTCATTAATCCAAAGTTGTCTTCTCTGAGCATTCCATTTGCATTTGGCCAGTTTTGTTGTATCACAGAAAAATCTCTGGACTGTTTTTAAGCCCATAAACCATCACCAAATTCATTTTACAGTCAAATTGTGTTCATAAATATTCTCGCTCTATTAGGCTCTATTAGCATAGCATTCATTGGGGATTTGTTTACTTTTCCATTTTTCATTCTTATTGACAGCAGAGGGAGCTAATGGCTAAAAATCAAAAAATCAAAATGTCTAAATGCCTCATTGGAAACAGAGGTGTAGTTTATAAAGTATATTTTCCAAATGCAGACATTATGAATTAGAAAATGTGAAATATTGATCCCAATGTGTCATTCATGCATTCACTAAGGAAGGCTAAAATGTATTCTCCCCAAGAGATCATTTATCTCAGCCCACTCTTGAAGCTGAATAATAAAGAATAACGCAAACACATACACACAAAACCTTGTTAAAGTAGTAGGTGGCTGTGTTTTTTTTATTGTAGTAATTTTCTTTTTTTATTTTCAACAGGTTCTTCAAGGGCCTTTTACAAAGCACAACAACATGGTATGTAACTTTTCTAAAAAAAAGTCTCATTCCATAATACAATTCAAATCCCTGCTCAAAACTCACAGACTAACCTATCCTGCTGTGCTCAGATCTAGTAAACTAACATGACTTCTATTTAATAACTACTTCATATGGTAACGTTCAGCTGATAACAAGAGCCTTACACGCATAGAATTTTCAGTTCAACTTTCTTAACCTCTCTGCTTGACCTTAAATTTTCTTTATGTACTCAGTCACTTATTGTTGCTCTGGTTTTAGCTCTGAACTTTATACGTTGTTAGCTCATCAACTTTACTTAGCATCGAAAACAACACAACACCATAAAACCCAGAAGCAAATATAGTTTAGTAAATAGCACCAACAGGCCAGTGCTTCCACTCTTCTTTTTCTGTTTGTGTATTGCTGCCATTGGTGCAGTGCCGGCCCTAGCTCTTTTGGTGGCCTAGGTGAGATTTCTGATAGCGCCCCCCTGCCCCCACCCTCAGTAATAAATAGTCTAAAATTTGGTACTTTTGCCAATAGTTTTGTAGCCATTAGTCCATGAATTAGGGGCCCTGAATTAAATTCTGCATTGATTTTGTAGCAGGCTATTTTAAATGCAGGGTTGTCTGGGGTCCCCTCAGGAATTTTCTGGCAGGTTGAGGGTGCATAGTTGGCTCTAATAAGGTTAATGAACTTGTGACGTACAGGGAGGAAATCCACTCTAGAAACTGTATTATGTATTACTATAATCATTACTAATTATGGCGATTTGATCTACACACAAATTATGTATATTTTTCTAGTAAATGACAGAGTGATCCTCTCTGGTTTTTAAATTATTTTTAAATTATTTTGTTGCTATCCTGACAATAAATCCATGTTTCCAATCTACCATTTTTTATTCTGTCTCTTGTAGGAATCGGAGCAGCACAACAGTACTGAGGATGAGCCAGTAACACCTCAGCCCGTGTCAACCACCCAAAATCCCAAATACCAACTGTTTCTTAATAATGATCTGAAGATCAATGGCACAGGCTCCAAAGAGCAGGACACTAACTTCAGTAGTGGGATAGCAGGGGGTGAGAATGGACCCAGACCCCGCTGGGAAAGCACCAGGTTGGGAGTTAACAACTACAGAGGTTCCCTGGAATCACTTACATCACGGGACTGGGACACCACGTCAGACCGGGTGAGAAACAGTACTACCTTATTTTAACTGTTTGCAGTGGCCCAAACTTATTCCTCAGATTCTTAACGCATTCCTAGCACCCAGATTATTATCCATGATGAGTTTATCTAGTTTATTTAGGTTAAAATTTCAGTTGTTTTAAAACCAGAATTTTTCTGGCATTAGGCGCAGCACTTTGCTTATCTGCAGAGAGTTTGAAGACGTGTTTAATCCAAGAAATCGTAAGGAAATATATCTTATAAAATAATGACAATCTGATGTCTGCATTTAAGCAGATGCTGGCCAAAACACGGAACAGGGCTATTTATCACATTAATTATTCTCAACAATATTATGCATTTGAAGCCATGCCGCTCGTGCACAAGCTCATGCACTTTCCCTGGTGCAGTGCTGGCTGTCCTCAGTCTGTGAAGTCGCCATAGTGTATATAGACTTCTATAGTCTATGGATAATTCCAGCTCCAAGTGTGATTTGTAAAACACAGTTTCCATGATGGAGTGTGTTTTCAGCATGGCACACACCCAACCGCTCTACAAATTTGCACATTCAGTACAGAATTTAAACCATCAGTCAATCAAATCAAGAATCAGTGGTTGACCCACCCATGACTGTCGTATGCATGTTTTATTTATCAGGCATTATTCACTCCCCAACACAGGAAAGACATTTTCTCTCTGCTTTATTTAAGTCCCCTTAGATCTTCTGACCCACAGGTTGACGTTGTGATTCCTGCTCCTACATAGGAATACTGTTGTTGTGTGCTTGGGCAAGACACTTAACCTGCCTCTTCCCACCTAACCCCTAGTGTCTGCGTACACTGGTGTGTGAATGTGTGCGTGAATGGGTGAATCGCTCCTTGATGTAAAGCCATTTGAGTGCCTTGTAGGTAGAAAAGATCTATACAAATGTGAACATTTTACACTGAAAAACTATTGAAAGCAAATTTGCACCAACCATTCACGGTGATATGGAAAAGTGCAGTGTGGTGTTCAGGTGCAGTAGAGATTTTCAGATGTTTATACTTTATACAGCAGTTAATGTGCATATGACAGGTTTTCATGTTTTTTCTAATTATTACTTAGTTTGATGGGATAATACTTATGGTAAATATGTATCACTTGTACAGTTAAGTAGCAGTTTGTGGAAACAAAATTGAAAAGAAAAGTACAAAAATGCAGGTAGTTGCGCTGAGGTATAAAAGTGAAAGCACTGTCATCAACACAGACAACTCTCTAATCTAAAATGCAGGGACAATTTTCAAGCAAGAAAGGGATTTTTCTTAAACCTTCATTTCAAATCTTAAGTATAATTGTTGATTATGTTTTAGTGAAATTAGTTGTCTGACCTGTCATATGCACTTTACTGAACTCATTTGCAAAATAATGAATATTAATATTATGGCTTTGTTTGTGGCGCAGGGGGGTATTAGTGATGGTTCATCCCGAGTCTTCAACAGTCCCTACTCCGCTACTGCTTCCATGGACTATAATCCTACATATCGCATGTCTGAGTATAAGGTCAGTGGTGTGTTTTGTCCTGTTAAACATGCCTTGCTATCAGAGAGGTAATTGCACAGCAGATTTCATATCAGGAAGGTGTTGATGATTTTCTAACTCCAACAGGTACTCAGCGCTTTTACATTTGAACATTACTTTTGTTTAGAAGCGAAACATGCACTACAGGATTTTTCTGTTCAGTAGCTTTAATGTTTTGGTCAGTTTTGTACCTATATACACAAAACTTTCCAATCATGTACTTAAAACATTTTTACAGCTGGATTTGTTAATACCTAAATATTACTTTTTGGATTTTTACACAATTTGAGGATGAGGATTAGGTCATGTTTTTTTTTCTTTTTTGTTCTAGAGGAGACACTGAACTTTTTTGCTAACAGTGTGATTCTGAACTGGCTGCATATGTGTTTTGATGCTTGTGGCTCAACTGACTGAAGCAGTGCATTGCTGAGTCCAGAAATGATAAGAGCAAATGAAGCCCGGTGCATTTAGCAGTGAGCGATCATAAATGGATGTTTGTGCGTTAACTTTCAGGTAGCAGGTGGTTTGTCTCCAGCTACCTCAGAGCTGAACTTGTACAACTACAATGGGCGCAGCATCAGTCCAGTGCCCGGTGTCACTGTGGGTGCTGGACGGACACGCTTCTCCACTTATGAGACACTAAGACGCAAACCCGAGATTGTTCCCGCCGTAAGAATTGAAATTCACCAAATTTCAAGAGGTCAGAAATAAAACTCAACTAAAATGAGTATGTTTCTGTTTGTTTCGTTTCATTTTCAGGTGCACCCTACAACACACTATTCAGTGCGTTCTGCAACTCTGGGGAATCCAAACAAGAAAGATTACATTGAGGAGTTGACTAAACAACTAGATGCCTGTCAAAAGGTGAGCCTTCTGCATTATTTAAAATAACAGACGCAGTTGTTTATGAGGTATGAAAATGTAAAAAAAAAAAAAATTGTAAAAGCTTGGGGTTTGAGTGAGAATTGATGGATAATTGGGCCATATGTTTGAGTGGATGATCTATACATGATTTCAGAGTATATCTTGTGATTGGGGCATGTTAGAGTAATATTTCTCTGTATATGTTATATTGTTTTGCAGAGGAACCAGTTTTTGGAGGCAGAGAGTGTGGAGATGGAGAAGGAGAGAAACCAGATAAGGTCAGAAACATTTATGTAAAGATGTTTCTAGGGTAAAAAGTAATAACTGGAAGATGAATAAAATGTGTGCATGAATATACATATTAATGAACACCTTTGACAAAAAGGTTTGAAATGCGGGGCTTGCTGGTGAATAACGAGGACCTTCTGAGAGCCAATACTCAACTGACCAATGAGATCAAGAGAACAAGAGAACAAATGTTGGAGATGGAAAAAGAGAATCAGGCTATGGCTGAGCGCTGTCGGGAGATGGAGGTCAGTCCAGAGTCCACTGTGCAGTCTGTTGGTATTTCATCTTGGGTTAGTGCTAGATAGTCGGTTCTGGAGAGACGGAAATGATAACATAGCGCTGGTTATCATGGTAATGTTCTGTGATGGTTTTTTCCTTAACATTAAATCGTTTCCTATGTTAATCATAAGCCTGTTCCTTCATGATGTCAAATGACCCATCACAGCAGAGCGTCCATCCCGAGCCTACTTGCTAGCACCAAACCATCTTATCTCCCATTTGTGTGGCATTTCTCATCTGACTGTAGCTGTCCACCATCTTTGTTCCCTTTAACACAATATAATAGACTTAATACTTAGAATAGACAACACACACTTCAGTAAAGAAAAGTTTTGTGTATGCTTTTAACCCTCTTAAAAATATAAATAGACTAAGATAAGATAACTATTCTGGATCTTAACCCTACAAAACAGCTGCCTCTTATATGCCCTACTTGTAGTGGGTTTGCACACTGATCATGTTGTGATCCACTCTGAAGGCGGAGTGACGTAGCGTGGAGAGCAAAAGGAGGAGGGCCTCTGAGGGTCAAAAACAAAAGTGAAACTTATTAAACATATTAATATTTTGTTTTTAGCGGATGTACCATTTTCAAAACAATAAAAAGTAAAATGGTGATCAAAATATGGTTTGTGTTAGCAAATAATACCCTCTTTAATGTATCACACAGTTCAGTTGTTAATAAACATAAATTTGCACACATTTACTGAGAATAAACCTGGTCTTATATATTAAGGTGTAGTATTTTGCTGTTTTTTGCAGACTGAGGTGAAACAAGCCCGGGAAATAATGGTGGAAGCCAACAACCAAGAATATGCTTTTAATTTTCTCCAACAGTCATTGAAAAACCAGATTCAAGATGCAGAGGTAAGACACAAGATCAATTCTTTTCACATACCTAATTACAAAATCATCTTAAAGTGGGACTAAACACCTAAACTCCTCCTACAACCACATGTCAAATAGACCTGCTAAACTGGACAGTACCTGGAGGACTAAAGGGGAGAGTGAGGGGGGAGGAGGGGTGGGGTCTGGACACATGAGGAATGGTGTGATTGGTCTAACAGGTATCCACACTTCAAACTCCGCCCCAGCCGTTTTTTTGTAACCTGGCTGTAATCAGTACCTGAAATTGGCAGTGGCCAATGGAGCCAAGACACACCCATTTTTATACATTTTTGACCACAAAGCTGCAAAAATAAGTTTGCACAAAGTTTTGCTGCTAAAATATGATATAAAGTAGGTTCGTTTGTGTGAAATGTTCAGTGTTCATGTGCACCAACAAGTCAACACTGCACTGACTCTCTGGGAGGCTTTAAAACGACTTTAAAAGTAGTTCCAATAGAACTTATTTACTGTATTATAACCCAAATGGCAATGGCGACACCTATGGCACCTTCCAGTATAAAGTGAATAGTAGCAAAAAAAGTTTTTTATTATGGTTTTTGCCATGGATTTTAGGCCACAGAAAATTCAATAATACATCTGGGGGTTATTCTTTTCTTTAAAGGTTACTGCACCTGTAGGCGTTATATGACAGTGTATGTGGACAGTATAACCTGAAAAATGAGGTAGGACATTCAGCAATTGTCTCATGACACTGAGTATGGGACTTTTCCACCATACAAGGGTTTACAGCTGGATAGTGGCCAGGGGGGATCTGGCCTAAGTTAATTTCATCTTTGTTAGCAGACTATATCTTTGAAAGTTGACAATGAAAAATCTTAATAATAATATTTAATTGCACATGGATCTGAATTATTTGACCAATTTTCAAGCCTTTTGAAAGAAATTCCAAGGTGGAGAGATGAAAAGTAAGACAAGTACAATTTTGCAAAAATGGGGTTTCGCCCAGTATGGCTGACTTCCTGTTGGGTTTAGGATGAGGTCATAATATAGTTTTTTACTTGTCATGACATGGGCTATTTTCATGCTAAGTTTCATCTTTCTTTGTTTAAAAAGGTTTGGGCTCTTCTTCCATTGGTGTAATGTAGTTTCACTTTTTAAAGGGGGCGCCACAGAGACATTTTTAATGTTTTTTTAATTGTGCTTTTTGATTACTCCTTGTTTTGGGAAACTTGAATATTAAGCCATAGTTAGATTAGTGTAAAGCAGCTGCGTATTTAGTCTACAACAAAGTCCAGTAGTCTGAACCTCATGTATTTCAATGACACCATGTTACCATGGTAACACGGTTGCCAATATGGCCGACTTCCTGTATGGTTTAGGGCAGGGCCATAATATCATTTTTTGCATGTCCTGGCATGTTCTATTTTTGGCAGTGAGTTTCAGATTTTTACATTGATTTTTTTCCAGGTCAGGCTCCCATTGGCCCCATGAAAATCAAAGTTTGAGGTGCCGCTACCGAGTCGTCTTTCATTATTTTTTCTTCGGGTGTTTGGTCAAAATTAGAGCTCATCGAGTTCAAATTTTTGATACCGGTCACTGGCATGTCGGGTCTTGTTTACTACTTGATTTCTGCCATTTTCCAGGCTTCGGATGTGGTTTTAATTAGTCCCTCGCTGGGACATTGTCCCAGGCTCGGGCCTTGTTAAGTATTGTTCATAAAAGTAGTGCTTTTACTCTCTATGTAAAAGAGACATTTATTTTGTAAAGACAGGTACGCAGGGTGTCATGTCATTATGTACGTTCTCTTCTCCTGATGGCACTGCACTGTATGGCCACTGTTGCACCGTACAGAAATGTTCATTAAATAATAGCCAAGCAGAGGCTAAAGAGTCGACCCGGTCAAGTATCATTTTTCACTTATGAAGAGTTACTTCTGCCAAAACACCTTAACAGGTTATGGGCCCAGTCACACGAGGCAACATGTGACTGGGCCGCACCGACAGAGAAGCCGAGAAAGTGTGCATATAGGCTACTGCAGACTTGGGAAGAAGAAAAATAACTCAACCGCAAACTTGAAGTATTACACAGAGCACTACTTGAAACTTTAATCAATAAACAAAGCGTGCATTCTCGAAGAAGTAACCACGGCATTTTACGCAAGCTAATGAACTAATTAGCATAGCAAAGTGCAAGTTTAGCTAACGAGGTGTGAGGCCGAGGAACATGGCGGCTCGTGCTACTGGAGCGTTGTCCCTGCAACTTTATTTCGATGGATCCGAAGACAAATACGACCTTTGGGAAACAAGATTTTTGGGACATTTACACATTCTAAACTTGAAAGACACTATTCTAAATGAGCAGTCGGAGATGAGCAAACGTCAGCGGACAGAACAAAGAATCCAGATTGCAATGCAGCGCTAATAAGGCTAATCGATGATAAAAGCCTCTCACTAATCAGGCACGATGCTACATACGATGGCAGGAAAACATTGAAAATACTAAGGGAACATTACTCAGGGAAAAACAAGCCACACATTATCAACCTGTAGATGTCCATGACAAAGTTACAGAAAGTAGACAGTGAGTCAACAACGGACTACATTATCAGAGCGGAGAATCTCATCACAGCTCTACATGATGCTAGTGAGACTCTAAGCGATGGTTTGATCGTGGCAATGATTCTTGGTGGTCTACCAGACTCATACAGGCCTTTAACAGTACACATAACACAAAATGAGGATAATGTGACATTTAAGGATTTCAAAAGGAGACTACGCATATATGAAGAGTCTGAGAAAATGAGCACTGCTGAGGCAACAGACAACGTGATGAAAACATTCACAAAGAAGGAAAAAAATATGCAAAAGAAGTTCACCAGCAGCACTCAAGGTAAAACTGATGATACAAACATGACGTGTTACAAATGTGGACTAAAAGGACATAGAACAAGAAAATGTTCCCGGAAAGTGTGGTGCAAAGAAGACAATGCCAGAAACGTCGCTAATAAACAAGCCAGTGACTACCTCTTAAAAGCTGCACAAAGAAAAGGTGAAGAGTCGATCCCCAAAGTAAAAATGAAAGGTATTAAGGTAGATGCAGGAGCAACATCACACAGTGTGAATGACATTAAAAGATTTGCACGTTTTGACAGCACATTTCAATCAGAGACTCATTCAGTGGAACTCGCCGATGGGACAAGATGCAGTGGAATGGCTCAGTGCAGAGGAACTGCAACGATGCATCTACTGGACAGCGATGGACGAGAGCACAGGGCACAACTACAAGATGCTCTGTACATGCCCTCCTATCCCCACAACATCTTTTCAGTGGCCAGAGCAGCCGATGGAGGAGCAACTGTGACCTTCAAGAAAGGAGAAAGTCTCATGATTACAAAAGACGGTAACACATTTAAAATTCATGAATATGAAAAACTATTATTTGCCTACTGTTGATGCTAATACAGGCCAGAAATGAAGTGTGTCATTGATGTCCAACGTGGCATGAGATTTTAGGGCACTGTAACTTTGAGGATGTAATCAAACTCCAAAGTGTGGTCAAACGTATGAAGATTAAGGGAAATGCTGTAAAGCCAGATCAGATGTGTGATATCTGTACAAAAGGCAAGTTCACCCAAACGAGAAATAGGGAGCCAGACAGTAAAGCACAGAAACCCCTGTAGCTAATCCATACAGACCTGGCAGGTCCAATGAAAACTGCAAGTTTAGACGGACACAAATACGCACAGTGTTTCACTGATGACTATTCAGGTGCTGTATTAGTGTATTTCCTTAAGTCTAAGAGTGATGCTGCTACAGCAACAGAAAAGTTCTTAGCCGATGTAGCACCCTATGGAGAAGTCGAGTGCATACGCGCAGACAACGGCACTGAGTTTATGAACAGAGATTTTCAAATGTTACTAACAAAGAACAAAATCAGACACGAGACATCAGCACCTTACTCACCACACCAAAATGGCACAGCAGAGAGAAGCTGGCGGATGCTATTTGATATGGCTAAAAGGTTATTTATAGAAAGCAAGCTACCAGACATCCACACAGCCGCCCACGTGAGAAACAGGTGTTATAATAGGCGGACAAAGAAAACTGCATATGAGTTACTTACAGGAAGGTTACCAAACGTGTCACAAATGCAAAAGTTTGGATCTACATATTTTAGCTGCAAGCAAGAGAAGGGCAAGCTAGATTCCAAATGTGAGCAGGGCATTTTTATAGGCTACGATAAAAATAGTCCAGTCTATCTAATATTTTACCCTGAAGTGAATAAGGTCCAGAAGTACAGGTTGGTGAAATGAACAACCAAAGCAAAAATAGAAAAAGAGACACAAACTGTAGAGTCGAACGTAGGATATGACATTAGAAAAACAGAGACAATGTAATCTATGACATACACCAGAAAGATGAGGACATAACTCAGCCTGAAAGTAGTTCTGAGGATTTAAGTGAACATGAAAATGCTGAGCAGCTAGAGATCAACGCTGCAACAGGGATCAGAAGAAATCCACCCAGAGTTAAACAGAAACCAGCATACCTGCAAGATTTTGAGACTGAGGGCGATTCAATAGACAAGTTACAAACATGTGTTGATTTTTGTTATCGAGCTGTTTGTGATATTCCAAAAACGTATGAGGAAGCAGTGACGTCATCCAAGTCAGTGCAGTGGAAAAATGCCATGGATGAGGAGATGCTATCACTGGAGGAAAATGAGACTTTTCAGCTGACCCCTTTACCACCAGGTAAACAGGTTTTAGGAGCGAGATGGGCCTTTGCATTGAAAACAGGCACAGATGGATCTAACAAATACAAAGCAAGATTTGTTGCTAAATGATACAACCAGCAAGCAGGAACTGATTATGAGGAGACTTTCTCACCCACAGCAGATATGACAAGTGTCAGAGTTCTTATGCAGAAAGCATCGCAGGAGGACTTGATCTTGCACCAAATGGACGTAAAGACAGCATATTTGCATGCGCCCATTGACTGTGAGATTTATTTAGAACATCCACAACGTTATGAGAAACACTCAAAAACAGTGGAAAAACTGGTATGTAGACTGAAAAAAATCCTTGTATGGACTCAAGCAATCAGGCAGAAACTGGAATACTGTATTACACACCTATCTATGTGAAAATGATTTTGTACAGAATGCTCCAGATCATTGTGTGTATACAAAGGAAAAACATGGTCAAAAGTTAATACTCATTATCTGGCTAGATGACCTCATTTTTGCTGCTGCTTGTGAAAATGCAGTGAACGATGTGAAAAGAATGTTATCTCTGAAATTCAGAAAGATGAAAGATAAGGGAACTCTGAAACATTTCTTAGGAAAAGACTTTGAACAAACAACCGGACTAGTTAAAATGTCACAAGAGAGATATGTGAAAACGGTATTGCAAAGGTTTGACATGGAAAATTGTAAACCGAGAGAAACTCCTTGAACCAAAACTGGATTATACAGAAAGTGCTGAAAAATTAAAACACCCACGGCAGTACAGAGAGGCAGTGGGAAGTTTAATTTACTTATCCACATGTACTAGACCTGACATTAACTTTGTTGTCCATAAACTTTCTCAACACTTTAGTGAACCAACTGTGGAACATTGGAATACAGTGAAACATGTATTCAGGTATTTAAAAGGTACAACACAACAAGGACTATACTTCAAGAAAAATGTAACCGAAAAACCTGGCCTGACAGTTTACTGTGATGCAAGTTGGGCATCAAATGAAACAGACAGACGTAGCACTTCAGGTTATTGTGTTAGTTTATGTGAAGGAAGTTCACTGATTTCAACAGTAGCTCTCTCTACCTGTGAAGTGGAAAACATATCTTTAGCTTCATCTACACAGGAATGTCTTTACATAGAACAGCTACTAAAAGGACTTGACAACTACCAATATGAGAAAACAAAAGTGTATGAAGACAATCAAGGCACAATTGTACTTACGAAAAATCCTGTTAACAGACAAAGGTGCAAACATATTGATGTAAAATACCACTTCATAAGAAATATTGTTACTACTGGAAGAGTATTATTGGAATATAGTCCTACAGATCTAATGATTGCAGAAATCTTAACAAAACCAGCCACAAAGCAGAAACTAAAAGGTTTTGCACAGAAAATATTTGGTACTTTCATAAAAGTAGTGCTCTTACTGTCTGTGTAAAAGGAGGGATGTGATATCATTATTTACGTTCTCTTCTCCTGATGGCGCTGCACTGTATGGCCGCTGTTGCATTGTACAGAAATGTTCATTAAATAAATATGCCAAGCAGAGGCTAAAGAGATGACCCAGTCAAGTATCATTTTTCACTTATGAAGAATTACTTCTGCCAAAACACGTTAAGAGGCCTAATAATAATCTTTTTTTTTAAGTTAGAATGATGGGACTTTGTCACATTGTTCCCTATTATGAAGAGCCTCTCTGTAAATTCTTTCAGAAGTTCATGACAAATAGATTGGATTTAATTAATTTTTTTAAATAAAATTTGAAGGGGATGCTACAGAGCCATCGTAAAAGATAGAGCACTAATTTGCATGTCATTATGCCCAGCTCAGAAATGTGCACGTGCACTTTATTGGGTCCATTCAAACCGGACAATGTTTGTGAAAGATAGAATTTTTTTTCAAAATTTTTCCAAAAATTTGCATTTTGTTGAAAAATCCCTATGAGCACGCCCAACATTTTTATTTAAAATGTAACTGATAACCTTTTATTGCACATGGGTTTTGTGTCTTTTGGCCAAGTTTGAAGTGTTTTTGATGAAAACGGTTAGAGGAGATGTCAAAAGATTATGATGAGTGATTTTGTCGATCCTGGGTTTGATCCAATATGGCCGACTTCCTGTAGGATTTAAGGCGGGGCCATGATATAATTTTTTTACATGTCTTGACATGACCTATTTTTGATGCTAAGTTTCATTTGTTTACGATAACATTATTCTGGGCCAGGATCCCATTAATGCAATGAAAAATCAATTTTTAAGGTGGCGCTACTGAGCTGTCCTTCATTATTTTTTCTCGGGGTCTTCACTCAAAATTAGAGCTCACTGAACTCTAATTCTTGATACCACTTAATTGTCTATACATGATTGTTTACTGCTTGATTTTTGCAATCTTTCTCAAAATTGTACAAATACAATAGGGCTCTGGCATGAATGCGAGGTGGACGAGTCAGTGACTCGCCCTCCTCGCACATTTGTGCTTGAATCCTAATAACATCAAACTTGTTTCGGAATTTAGATTCTTAAAAATAGCCACCGTTTGCTTTGATCACTTCTTTGGACACTTGGCATTTCTTGACCCTGACATGGCGCACCTTAAAGAGAAAAACATTTCAGGAGACTTCATCATGAAGCTCTTTGAGAGAAGGCCAAGGGTTTGTAGCAATGTCGACAAGGCAAAGGGTGGATACTTTGAGGAATATGAGCCTAAAATATACAAATATTTAGATGAGTTATTTCAATTTTTTTCTTACATAATTCTATATCTCTTGCTTCATGTATTTCATGTCTTCTGTATGTATCTAAAATGTAGTACCAGTAAACATAAAAAAAAAAATACTGAATGAGATAATGTGTCCAAAATTTTGACTAGTAGTGTATGTGAGCGAGTAATTATTTATTTATATTTTTTATTTATATATTTATTTTTTATGCTTAACTAGGGGAACCTGGAGAAGCAGACACAGCATGCTCAGACTTTAGCAGAAAAGTTGTGGCATGCAGAAAGACAACTGGAGGAGTTTGAACTCGACAGAGACTCCAAGGAAAAGAAGACATCAGAACTTAACAGCACTGTGCTTCGACTAGAGGATGAGGTGCAGCTAAACACAAGTTATGATTCAGAGATTTAGTCTTAACACTTTTAGAGAATTTGGAGAAATGTTTGCAAGCCAAAACAAATAGGATAATAAATTATTATCAAGGAAATTCAAAATATGCTTAATAAATAATAAAGCTTAATAAAGCATGAAGAAAGATTTAATTCACAGTGTGACGTTCCAGTGGCCAGACTGGGTGGACTGTGGACTGTGTTGTCAAGGTACTCTCATTCAACCAGTGCCCAGTCCTCTCTGTTCCTGACCAGAACCACAGTATGTAACTTTTTAGCCAAAAAATAGACAATATAAAAGTTTTGTTGTTGTTTTTTCTTTTTTGTTGTGTTTATTGCACTGAAAAACATTGAAAAACATGTGTCGTTAGTGTGAGCAGGCTTGCATCTCCACAAACACAATTTTTATTTGGTCTATAGAGCCACCTCCTGCTTGTTACCATGGAAATGTTGTTCCATACACAAATACATTCCATGCTAATATATGGTGGTGTTTTGTAGCTGGCAGAGGCTCTGCAGATGGCATCCCAGGCTACTGCAGAGAGGAACCTTCAGGTGAAGCTCAGAGAAGACAACCAGCAACATGTGGATGAGCTGGAAGAGAGCCTTCTGGCCAAGGAACAGGAGATTGAAAAACTACAGATACTGGTCACCAAGCTACAGGCAGAGGTAGGACATTTCTTGTACCTGTTTTTACAGATACATACAATTACACTAATATCTTCCTTGTACGTAAAATTGTCCCTGCAGTTTGAATAGAATTTTGGCTGTGTGCTGTATGTTCTGTGTTGTATGGTCTGTGTGTTGTGTGTTCTGTGTGTTGTATGTTCTGTGTTTAAAGCCTCTTTCTTTCGCTCAGGTGTCTGGAAAATTAGTGGATAAGGAGCGCTCTTTAGAGGAGGAGATACAGCTGAGAGAGAGGCTGCAGTTGCAGTGCAAACAGGCGGAGCGCAGCCTTGAGGACCTGCGTATGGAATTGCATACAAGCAACCAGACCCGTGACGACCTGAGTAAGCAGGTCAAACTAGCACAGGTAATGACACCAACTAACAGAACATTTTTGGTTCAGTAGATTTAAAATCAAAAATGTAAAAAGGATTTGATTTTCCATTTTTCATTTTGGTTCATGGAACAAAAAATCAAAAACACAAAAGGATTTCACGTTTCAGTTTCGTTTAAAAATAGAACACTCAAAATAATTTCGGAACGTGGACCCAGTAACAAAAGTAAGAGTGTTTGTGCTTGCTTTGTTTTTATTCCACACGTGAGTCACAGTAAATAGCGAGGACGGAGGCGCATGGACACTGGCACTCTGGTCATGGGGGTCAAGGTGGTGTGGGAGTGTAGAGTCCAGCACGGTGACCAGGGGCAGGGCTGTAATAGTGACCCATATGGAGAGCACTGGGGCTGGGACAGACTGAGGCTGTCACTGCAGCCTGTATAAACTCTCTTAGATCAAATAGACCATGTGCTCTATAAAACTCATAAATGTCATTATATGACATAGTATTAGTAGTATTAGTAGTATTAGTATAGTATTAATCTTATAAGAAATCATTTAAGAAAATATATAACTTACCATCATGTAGGAATTTGAATTTTTGGTGGCATTACTAGACTAATAATATTCTGAAACAGCTGTGTGTTCGTAGGATTTGTTCTTCCTGAAAAACATTTTCAGCTAACAAAAAGTTTTGTGAATGTGAAAAATGTTTGTAAGATTTGTAAGAAGTACACATTTATATTTGATGAATGAGGCCCATTGAACCTGGAAGGAAGATTCTTTTAACCTGAACGTTTATTTTCCATTTTCAGGAGAAGATAATAGATCTTGAAACTGATCTGGAGGAACTGCATGACAGTGAGCAGCGATGGGCCTCCAAGCACAAGAGAGCCATTGAACAGGCAAGACAGTACAATCTGTTTTTATGAAAGAAACAACAACATTGCACTTGACATTTGGAAAAAAAAAAAGACTCCCTGTGCTTATGTGTGAACTGGTGAACAACTGCAATATCAACTGAATTGGCCTACAGTCTTTTACTTTCATTGTTAGTATTTCAGTAGGAGTAAATCCCTATTCCCTAATATTCCTAATACCCCTATGAGGAGTATTAAAACAGGGTCCATGATGTCGCCCGGTATGACCCAGCCAGGGCCCCAAGAAAATGAATGGATGAATAAATCCCTGGTCAGAACAATTCAGTCAGTCAATTAATTATAAAATATACATAGGTTTCTGTGCTTGTGAGGACATTGCATTGACTTACATTCATTTCTCTGAGAGTGATCATAACCTTAACCATAACTAGGACCTGCCCTAAAAATAAAATGTACATAAACTTAAGTTAAATGTATCAATAACTTAACTTTAAACTATGCTGTTGATCTAATATTGAATGATTTACCTCATGGGGACCTGTCCCCTCAAAGCAAAAAGTCCATTTGAAGCCTGTACTGATTTCAGCCTATACAATGTGATTAATACCTACCCATACACAAAATAACTGAATGACTGACAAACGCATCCTTACATGGCCTATGTACACAGTAGCCTTCACTGGTTCAACCCACAATGCCCAGCAGAGTCTGAATAATATCCACCCACAGCTAATATTAACTGGAAACTCTTGGAACAGGTGGAACAACTTCAACTCAAGTTTATTCAGCAAAAAGATCTTAGTGAACAACTGGAAATGGACAAGGAGTCGCTGGTGAGACAGGTTAGTCACACGAGCACCATCCTTAAAGACTCAAGTCTGAAGCCTCTGTTTGCAAGTTCTGTACTCTTCTCTGCGTTACACTTTGTCAAGGCACTGTTGTGTTACAGCTGCGGGAGCTACGCCTGGAGGTGGATGAGCTTCAGAGCTCCAGACTGCAGGAGGACGTCATCTCCAGAACTGAGTCAAGAGTCAAAGACCTGGAGAATAGCCTGAGAATAGAGGAGCGGTCAGTATTCATGTGTTGTCTTTTTATATAAAGCCAAGCTATACTTCATAAAAATAAAGTGTCTCAAATGATACCCCTGATAAAATGAGGAGCAAGGTGAAAGTTGAAGCGATGATGTTGTTGTTAGTGATGCTTCTCAGTTGAGACTGGAGCTTCAGAAAAGGGCAGAATCAGGAGTCAGATCATTCAAACGTACAGTGGAATACAGTGAAGTATCCCTGGAGGTGAGAACGTGGTGACTGTGACTTTAAGTATACCAACCCATACTTGTGAAGAGAATAAAATAGCATTTATTTAGTTTAAACACAATTTACTAACAAAATAAATCCAGTTGTGTTTTGTAACTATTATTTATTCTTCAAATAACTACAGAATGGTTTTGTATAATTACAAATATAAAAACAGTGTGAGATACTGTACATGCGTTGCTCACACCCCCCTCTCCTAGTGCCTCTTTCGCCGTCTGTCTTCCAAAACACGACAAACCCCCACATGCTCACAGCCAGCAAACCAATGGGACCAATTACCTAAAGCTGATATCCAGTTGATGAAGATAAGATAATTCATTGAAACAAGATGGGGGGATCTATCAATGTCAATTGTTCCAATAAAGAAGAGGGGTCCTGTTGAAAACTCCAAGATTGTGCAGTTCACTGTGTCAATTATTGGGCCTTGGGTTTGGGTTTGTGGCACATGAGCTATTACTTAATAATATAACAAACTGCAAAATGTAACTTGAATATGTCTCTGTTCCAGCTTTGAGCATCTTAGATTTAGAAGTTTGCTCCCTTTCAGAATGAACAGAACAGGCTTGTCAGACAGAAAAGTTCTAAAGCTGCACGCTGCCAGTCAGTTCAGACTGAGGGTAGACTGCCTCTGTGAGAGAACCAGTTTGTCCAGTATAAATAAGCTCAGAACCCCAGATAAGATATCTAATTCAGTGGGAATTAAATGAATGTGTAGCTTGTTGTCATGTAAAAAAGGGGACAATGTGATATCAAATCGGTGCATATTTCTGTAACCAGCCCTTAGGTGCGAGACATACAGTACAGGATTGAAACAGACGGTGAAGTTGATCGTGTATTGTTTTTTTCTTGTCTGTGAGCAGAAACAAAGCAGTCTTGACCAATACCATCAGCAAACTAGAAAGAAAAATCACAGAGCTGACAGACCAGCTGGAAGAGGAGCACCGCATCTCTACTGAGCAGAAGGAGCTGGTAATGTTTTATACATTCTGCTTATTCATTTATTAAGAATTTATTTAAAGTGCTAATATTTTGCTTTTTTCTTATCTTATACTGTTGTTTCCTCATCAAAAATATGTTTTTTGTTTCATTCACACATTCATAACACACTAACCCTGCATATTTTTGACTCTGTTCCACCTTGTGATGTCATGTGGCAAAATAGAAAGTGCTTCATTGTCTTTTTAAATTCCATACACCTTCACTAGAATCATTTGTATATTTTCACCCCTGGAATTTCTAATCTCTACTGGACAAAAGTAAAATGTTAACTTGAAAACTGCTGAGCTTTGGAAATGTAGACAGACTAATTAACCAGTATTACTCAAATATGTGTGAATAAAACAAAACACATTTTTGAAGAGGTAACAGTATTCTGACATGGCTTAAAGCTCATAAGAGTCAGTTTTGGTTAATGTAGGACCATTCGGAGTAGGGGTGGGACGAGACACATTGGGTCCACGAGAACAAGACAGGACGAGATTTATTTATAATAAATAAAATGTGTAGTTCAGTTCACAATTTTGGTCTCACCATTTCTGATTTCTTTTTTGCACTGAATGTAGGCAAGTCAAATGTATATATAAAGCACATTTAAAAACAACCATGGCTGCCCGAAGTGCTGTACACAGGCAATATAAAGTGCAATCTTATAAAACAAAACATGCAAAAACACGATAGAACAATACAAATACAATACAATATAGACAGAAGAGTCAGCTCATGTTAAAAGCCAGTGCAAACAAATGAGTTTTCAACAAAGATTTAAAAATATTTAAAGATTGGGCTGTTCTAATGCACAGAGGAAGATTGTTCCAGAGTCTGGGACCAGCTACAGCAAAAGCCCGGTTCCCTTTAGTTTTTAGCTGGGACCTTGGAACATCCAAAATCAACGTTCTACTGAGATCATGCACAGAAAGAAGCTCAGAAAGATGGGGAGGGGCCATTGAGACATTTAAAAAACATTATTAGAATCCTAAAGTCAATCCTGAAGCTGACAGGGAGCCAGTGCAGAGGCCGACACAGGAGAAAATGTGCTCATGTTTCCTGGTACCTGTGAGCCTGTGTGCTGCAGCATTTTGGACTCGTACATTTTTGAACAATCTTTAATCACTTTTCTCTTGTAATGATGTTTATGGTGATGTCAGCTCTCAATGGGCACCGCAGTTTTCTAACGCAGAAGTCAGAGTTGTCAATTTTATTAAGTAGTTTTAGATCAATATCGTGATCTAAATTGTCCAAATTATAGCGTAACAATCCACTGGTGTCACAGATTATAACTATATAACATACACAAGCACAATATGTCTTTTTTAAGAGCTTAAATGAATACAGTGTACCTATATTTATACCAACCGTTTCTGACTCATCCGTTGGCCATAGATGACACAGAGGATGCGGACTTTGAAGAAACAGTTGAATGAGGCTGAGGAGGAGGCCAGCCGAAAGGAAGCCCAGTGCCGCTTCGCTCAAAGAGAACTGGCAGAGGAGCGTGAGGCTCGAGAACGCCTACAGAGGCAACTTGTGGATCAGCAACTTCAGGCCAAGTAGACTTTCACCATTCTTATTTAGCATGATTATTTTTCATTCTGTATTAATTCATTAATGCATATATTTATGTATTTAATATAGGCGTAAGGAGGCTCTAACCATGCGTCAAACACTGGACAACCTGAGAATGGACCTAAGCATTGATGATGAAGAGGAGGAAGACGAATCTAAAACAGAAACTGTTACCAAAGTCTAGAATGTGTGTATTTTAAAAGAATGCTGTGAAAAATGTATTTTACCCATTAAGCCAGTAGACTGGGTTGTCTTTAGTGAGTTTAGTTAAGACCATTCATCAATGCAAGAACCAAAAACCATATCCTATTACGAGCATTTATTTGCAAAAGGTGTATTTTACCTCACCTGAAACTCCACCTGATCCCACTGCACACATTTTTGGCAAACTGGGGACACTTGTATTTGTGCTTGGGTGAGAGCAGGGGCTTTTTCCAAGGGCTTTAAAATAAACCATGGTGATGTAAATAATGTTTGTGTTGTAGTTTGAGACTTTTTAATTCCAAGAGCAACTCAATTCTGCAGTTGGTGTTCCAGGTTTTTAAGCAGAAGATATTTCAACTTCCAAGAGACATTGTCCATTTTGAAGAAAATGTAATTCAGTACATTTTTTAGAGCCCAAATTTTCCACAACAGTGGCCTCGAAGGGTTGGATACAAATTGTTGATTTAACAAACAGAAAGTCAGAAAAGCAAACAGTGAAATGTTGGTCAATAACAGACTGGCAGAACTGTCCTAGAACATCTCCTGTGCTTAGACCCCTCTCTCAGCGGAAAACAAGAAACCTCGAGGAGAACCACAGTGAAGAAGAGATCCACTCCCATGGACGGGCAGGCTGGTCCCACTTTGACCTTGGGGTCTCCAGTCAGTACTCTGCACATATGTTCCTGTACATTATGCCCACCACTTGGTTATGCCGCTCCATGTCTGCTTTCCCTGCCAGCATCTTACACCCTGCAGTTACGTGCCGGACTGTCTCAGAGGCCTTTTTATGTGTTGGTCTGTCTCTGGCCTTTTTGCACAGCCTACACCTTGGGTCTTGTCTGCTGTGGTAGATCTGATCCTTTATTGCCCTGGCGCTCAAGGCCTACTCCTTTGAAACATCATCCACAAATTAACAGGGATTAGTCACGCAGTCTGTTTTGACTAATCACACACGTAAGTGCTGGGAGGCTTATCTGCAGCGAGGGTGCAGTCAGGGTCAGCAGGGCCGTCTCTGATGGTTCTGACATTTCAGCAAAAAATGTAAAACTAATGATTTTATTACATCAACTAAATCACAATTTTGTATTTTTTAATTCTAAACTTCTTTCAAATATAACATAAATATTAGTATCCTATCAGATTTGGTGTTATCTTGTGGTCAGACAAATTCATTATGAAATGCAATTTTATAGCAAGTCTATGGCAGAGCAGTCCTATCTTTTTTCACAAACGGCCACAGTGAATCATTCACTATGCCAGAGCCAGAGAGTGTCCATATATGTACATTCAAACCCTCAGTTTAAAAAAAAAATAAATATAATTGATTTATATTTAGCAATATATGTGTACAAAGTCTAAGGTTAAGCTACACTTTAGTGTTCCCTTAGCGAAACTTGTCCTCTGCATTTGATCCATCCTTCAGTGCCACTGGTGCAGCCTGTCAGGAGCAGTGGGCACTGCAGAGATGCATCTCCAGATCTTGAGCTAGGCTTGGTCAGGACTACCTCAGCTGGAGGAGCAAAACACGATGGAATGAACAATAGCGCCATGTGTTTTATAACTTGATTTAAAAATATGAATATTGAATTAACAACAGGACATGCACAAAAATGTGTAATTATTGATTTTAACAGTATATTGTGCTTGGGGTCCAAATATTGGGTCAAATTTGGAGTAAAACCCTGGCATGCAAAACTAAAGATTTACCCAAATATGTTTCATTCACATATATTTAAGATGAATGTGCATAGATGTGTCTCTCTGCATCTGTACATATTTTGGACATTGCCCCCTATGTTTTATCAGATTCTCTGCCAGAGATTTAATTATGTCTTTGATGCATGGTCAGAATTGAGCACTAGTGATTAGAAGTGGGTACTTACTCATTTACTGAGTTACATTTACTTGAGTAATTTTTTAAGTACTTTCCTAGCAGCATAATCATACTCCTACCTGAGTTTTATTGAACTAACAGTACTCTTTTTGTGTAAATCTACAAGTGACAAATGGTTTATGTTGATTTGAGTTGTTTGTACTTCTTGTATCGCTTCTTCAGATTTAGTGTTTCTCATTTTGTGCTCTTTAAAACACCACATTTTGTGCATTATGAATATATTTTGTCCTTCCATTTAAAACTTTAAATATAAATCAGATGTTACAGTTACTCTTACGTGGGTAGTACTCAGTTACATTTACTTGAGTAACTATGAGTAAGTGACAAAAGCTTTTTTGAACTCCTCTTTCAGATAAGATTTAGTTTGTCTCATTTTTGTGTGTATTCTTCAAAAATACCAGATTTTGTGCATTATATAATTTTAATAATTATTATTATTAACTTCAAATTATAAATCAGATGTTATGTACTGGCAGTTACTCTTACTTTAGTAGTTTTCCCAAATACCTTTTTACTTGAGCAATTTCTTGTACCACTACTCCTGTACTTCTACTTGAGTAGTAATATTTTGAAATGTCTTTACTTTTAGCTCAGAAATTCTCTTACCAAACTAAATAATAATCAGTAAAAAAAAACAAAACAAGTGAAAAAAAAAAAAATCCAAACATATGCATATGCACATAGATAGGAGTATCCTATCAGATTTGTATCAGATTTTGTTGTCATAGAAATTCATTATGAAATTCAGTTTCATACCGACTATAGTCAGTTGGGATTTAAAATGGCTGAGTCTATGGCAGGGTTGTCCCATCTTTTTTTCACAAAGGGCCACGATGAATCATTCACTATGCCAGAGCCACAATTCTAATAAGGCTTGGGACATTTAGGTGTCTACCACAGTGCAATGTGATGTTACTGAGGTTATAGTGGTACGATTTCTAAAATGTGCAGTAAAATGTACCTATCATCAAATACTTTTTTACCCTTACTTGGGACCACTACTTTGCACTTCTACTTGAGTAGATGTCTGTGTAATCCCTCAGTCGTCCAGGTCTGATCCAAAGTTAAATCTGTCTGGACAAAAAGTTGTAGGAGTGAAGACGTTTCGCTGCTCATCCAAGCCGCTTCTTCAGCTTTGGTCAGGTCACTGGTGAACACTGCCTTATATCTATCTGCCTTATATCTATCTGAAGGGAGGAGCTCACTACACTGAAACTGTAAACATCTATTGTTTACAGTTTCAACCTGAATGAGCCTCCTTTCAACCTTAATGGCCCTGGCTGGTTCTATTGTTCTTGGATTCCTTTGTTCCTTTGTTTGCTATGGGTCTGAGGATGGGGTTGTACAACAAAAGCTGTTTACAGTTTCAGTGCAGTGAGCTCCTCCCTTCAGATAGATGTAAGGCAGTGTCCACCAGTGATCTGACCAGAACTGAAGAAGCGGCTTGAATGAGCATCGAAACGTCTTCACTCATACAACTTTTTGTCCAGTTGACAGATTTAACTTTGGCTTCTATTCCCACTTGAGTAATAATATTTTTTGAAATATTGTTACTCTTACTTGAGCACAGTTCTTACCTACTCTACCCACCTCTGCTAGTGATAGAGAAACAAGAAGCACCAACAGCACCGTCACCTTGTTTGCGACAGAGGTAAAAACGACAGGAGGCTGTGAGGTTTGAACGCAGACATTTTCCCTTTGAAACCAAACAGAAAGCACACTGTTTGTCCAACACATACACTGGATTCTCAAAGGCATGAGCAAAATTACAAGGAAAAAAGAACAACATTATACATGTAAAAATAGAAATTTTACATACACGATTTTAGAGATCACTTACTTTTTTGATTGCATACAGTTGTCTAAAAAGCGTGTGGTCAAACTGTTCTGTTGAACCCTGCCCAAGGAGCTGCATGTCCAGGTGCGATGCTCTAGAACTCTACATAAATATAAAATAAATGTGGAATTATTTTAGCATTTCTCAAACTGCCTCGTGATGACTGATACGGGTGCATTTGTAATCATACAACATAGACATAAACACCAATGTCATAATAACACTTTTAATAATAATTCATAGGAAATAAAAGCATAAAAGACGATCTTACAAAGTACTAGCACATAGATGCACTGAGGACTACAGTGGCTCACGGGAAAGCCAATTCAGTCAGGATCATCAGCTGAAAGGAGGAATGTTCGCCATGGGAAATGGAAAGAAAAGCGGGAATCATTTGGGGAGACTACCGTGACAGGGCAGAGCATATGAACTGTAAAAGAACTGTCCCAAGACACATCCAGGACTTTTTCTGCCTCCTCGACCTTCCATTCTAACCCTCCCAACAGTGTCCCAAAGTACTGAATGCCAAATTGTTTTTTAAAAAATGAATACACAAATGTTTGAGTTTGTTTGCAGTTAAAGTGCATATGACAGGCTCGGACCATTACACTAAAACATTATTAAATGGCAGTATATTTAAATTTCACTGTGTACATGATAATAGACTTCTTTGAATAAACTTTGAATAGATTAAAATGTCACACAGGGGTCATGAGCAACAAAGCTAACCTCATTTCCACTGTGGCAAAATCAATGTTTAAAGGGTCAGATAGGGTCAAATATCTTCTGCTTGACTAGGTGAAATTCTGTCTCGCCCTGCCAATGTATTTTATTTTTTTCCTGTTCAATGTTTCATGTCATAAACTGCCACTTCACTGGAGTAAAACTACTGTAATATTTAGCTCAGGAATTCTCCTACCAAACTAAATAAGAAAAACATAAAAACCTAACATATGCACTTTAAAGATCATCTATTAATAGGAAAAAAGAAAAACAACTTTGTCCAAATCAAAGTCAACAACAGGAGTGTACACACTTAAAACAAGCACACGCCAGAGTTTAGCAGAAACAAAAAGCACACTCCTCCAAGAGCGCAAGGACAGAAGGACAGAACCATAGCAACTGTTCATGTCCACAAGAGGGCACTGTCTACTTACAAGCATACACAACATGAAATGCAAATTCACCTTGTCTCTCCCCTTTTTACTATAAACATTGGATTCATATTTATATTATTGTTCCCAGGTCTTGTAAAAAACCCACCTGCATAGAACCGAATGACAAAACAAGAGCAATGCATTTCTCTAAGAACAGTTCATGTCCTTCTCTGGCAAATGATACTCTGAAAGGCACATCGGTAAGAGATGTTGGGTGTCTGTGGGACTGTCTTCGAACAAACGTGAGGTTGACTTTTCTTATTTACCCTTACTCATTTTTAAGTGGGACAAAACTCTAAAAAAATAGATTCTGATTCTGAATCTGTGCATTTTTATAATAACAATAATCATTTTAAGTTAATAAAGGCCCTCGTCCCCCTTGCTACTGCGGGGTAAACGCCACCGCAAAGAACCGGCTTATCATCCTTCTGCCTTTCTTGCTTGCATCACCCCTCCTTTGAACGTCGGTGTATACACATTACAACTTAATACATTGGCAATTTAAGACAATAATTTTAGACATTGTCACGGCCGCACAATTGGACACGGGTATGTCCTTAGAGGTACGTACTTTTTTGTTCAGTATGAGTTGAAGGAGAATATGTGTGTCTGTTTTTAATAGCTTACAACATTTTTTTCTTATCCCATTCAAAAAAAAAAAAAGTGACATTGTAGAGCAATTTCACATCATAGTTATATAAAGTATCATTGGATTCAGGTCATCAATGTGCACAAATGCTCCTCCAGGTCCGATTTAACGCAATACTGCATTTTATACATTTTTTTTTTTTTTTTATAATGGCCACTTCTTTAAAAGATTACCACACCCACCCACACCCACAATTTACAATATATCTATGCACATGAATCTGACGATGTTGATGTTGCCACATTGTTCCCCATCACAGAGAAGGTCTCAGTACATTTTTTCACAAGTTCATGACAAACAGGTTTTCATACAGAAGAGGCTGCATGCTCTGGGCAGGGGGAGCAGACGGCTGAAGATAAGAGGAGGAGGGAGCGGGCAGGTGTGGCCAGGGACTTCAGAGAGATATGGAGGTATTGATTGCGGTGTGTGAGGAGGAGCCAGTAGAGCTATTGTAGGTTGATGGAGGGTGTGTGTGTGATCATGGGGACTGCTGAGTTTTGAACCAGTTGAAGTTAACTGATCTTTTGTGACAGACCAAACAGAAGGGAGTCGCAGTAATCCAGACTGGAAGTGACAACGCTGTGAACAAGAACAGCAGTAGACTGTGGAGTAAGTGAAGGATGGAGACAGTGGATGTTGCAGAGGTAAAAGTAGGCGGAGTGAGTGACTTTGTTGAAGTGAGAGGTGAAGGAGATGGTGCTGTTGAGGATGACACCAAGACTCTGTCAGTGGGAATGGAGAAATGATTGATCTTGTTTAGGATGGACTTAGTGCCTACAAGGGGAAGAACAGTTTTATTGCTGTCAAGTTTGAGAAAGTTTGAGGTGAATCAGGATTTAACTTCATCATGATGGTTGAGTAAGGAGTGTAGTTTTTTGGAGGTAGAGCTGGGTGTCATCCACGTAGCAGTGGAAGAGGATATGGTGTCTCTGGAAAATGTGAGTGAGGGGGAAGAGGTAGATGATGAACAGCAGCAAACTAAGGACAGAACCCTCGGGAACACCTGCGGTGAGAGATTGGAGGAGAGGTGAAAGATCTGAGTTGAACCGATCGCAGTGGGATAAGCGAGTGAAGCCAGGAGAAGGCAGTGCCAGTGATGTAGATAAAACAATGGAGGCAGTACAGTTTAAAGAAGTATCTGAAGCTCCAACTTTCACTTGCACACACCTCATTCCTCATAGTTTTGTCAGGTGCTTAAAATAATTGTATGGGGCTTAATAAACCTATTCTCATGCAGACAATGTGTCAATCAGACTTCTGTCTCCAACTGAGAACCACATACTGAAAAAAAACCCACATAATAATAAAAGAGCATATTTCCATTAAGGATTACAAGAGTAAACACAACCTAAAAAGGCCCAGCTCTACTTGAGATGCATACACTGACAACTTTAGTGACGTACATCGTCTGACCACTCCAAGGGGGACAGGGCAGCAACAGTAGCAGTGAGTACAGAGTACACTCACACTACAGTTACTAGAGTTACTTCATTCCACTGGGAATGAACTGTTCAGGAGCCTGAACTGTGTTAGGGGGAGCAGGTTTGCCTTGTCCTTTCCCTGTTAAGCAGATATTTATTTGAAAAACATTAGGTAACACTTTATAATAACTATACATAATTAGCTTTAATAAAGCATGAGAAAAGACTTCATTTATAATGAAAAATAGTTTATTAAGAATGATTGAGGCTTAGTAACTACTTAATGAACATCCTTACTCCTAACCCCTTAATTAAAGCCTCATCGCATAAGATTTCAACCAAAAATAGAGATCTATTTAAAGACAGGTGTGTTTATTGCATTAACAACATTGAAAAACATGCAACCTTGCTGTGAGAGGGCTTGTCTCTCCACAGGTCTAACTTGTAACTGTTGTGGTCTTTCATCTGCTTGTCTCCATGGAGATGTTCTTTTTTTGCTCAAACATTTGACAGAGTGGCATAAAACTGATCCATCTCAAAGGAGACATGCAGGAGACGTGCCCACCAGCACTAATCTTGCGTGTTGCTTCTTTAAGTTACTAAGTCTGAATCTTAATAAACCTCTTCAAGTGTTATTAAAGATAATTAAGACTGTAGTTATTATAAAGTGTAACCAAACATTATGTTAATCTCATTCTCAATTGACTGGAACATGATTGCCATATACATAAATGTTATTATAATGTTTACAGAGAACCCAACACCTCAAATGAACCAAACAAATAGGTTTTCATTATATGCAGGAGCCCCCTGATCATTTACAGATAATGAAAAAAACATAATCATTATGGAATGAATTATTGAGGCAGATTGGCAGCTGGTTTAGGACAGGGTATTCAATGAAAAAGACATTAATCTGAAGAATTTTCAATCGGACTGTCAGTGCCTTCACTCCCGATGCTTAGCACACTTTGGCGAAATGACTGCATCTCTGTGGGACTATGTGGCCTTGGGAATGCGTGATGTTTCCAGACTTCTGTAGACCTCGGGTAGTGAAGCTGCTATCAAATGTTTCCTTCATAAATTCTGCTGTAATATGTGCATTGTTGGTTTGTGTTTTTGTTCCTTCCGGTGGCATCCAAGAGGACTTGAGGCACAGCTTCTTCCACAGTGTTGATAAACTGCTGTTCAGTCTGTGCTCTTTTTGTTTTTTTTTGTTTGTTTTTTTTACAAAAGAATCCTTCAAACACTGATATGTTTTTTTTTTCATTAGTAAATTATCCCATGAGTTCATTTAATGTGCGCCCTTTGCACCTTTTAGACCATTT